>MSJE01000233.1:0-219830 GCA_001931935.1 Aspergillus aff. floccosus IMV 01167 | reverse complement strand
TGGTTAATCCACGGGTGTTCTGGAAAGATCACCAGGACGAATTTCCTATTCTTACAAGTCTAGCACGAGATATTCTTTCCACTCCTGCAACTGGTTCTGGTGTTAAACGGCTGTTTAATTCTGCTCGTGATATCTGTTACTACCGTCGAGGCTCACTGAAGCCGAAAACAATCAAGGATCTAATGATGTTGATGTGTACAACACGTTTTGATGTTGAATCAGAGCAGTTAGCCTTGACTGAAGAGTATCTCTCTATACAAGAGATTCATACAGCAAGAGAAGAGAAGGATGCTCAGAACGAGAGGGATGAATTTAATCTTATTAGTGACGGTGAAGATGATCCTGTAGACACAAGATCTCAGCCTCTACAGAGCCCTAGCGAGCGTGCTCTTGGTAAAAGACCAAGAAAGGAAGCAACACCACCACCTACTAATCAGCGGCCATTTATTCAACTGGACAACGAGGATAATGAGAACGATGAGGATCATATCCCTCTTCCTGATAATAGTGGACTGTTTGGAGGGAGTAGTACGGAGAGGCGTATATCTGGGAGAGTTTCAAAGCGTGCGAGACGAGACGAAGATCTCTTTGTATATCAAAGGCTATAGAACTGATAGAAATCGAATCTAAAAGCCTTGTCAAACTAATTCTCTCGTATTATATTCGTTTCTGGGTTGTATATCCTATTCTTAACCAGTATGTAAGCAGAATACTCAAAAATACGGGCAAAATCTGCACAAAATATGCATATCACGGGTTTACCTTAGTTTGCACCGTTTGTAGAACCTGAGGTTTGAATCGAACCTCTCAGGTTCGACTCCAAAAATCTTGGAGTCGAATCGCGGTTCCGAAAAGCTGGAACCGGAACCTGAGACTTGGCGGTTCCGAATCGAATCGAACCTGGAGAGTCGCGATTCCTGCCGTGGTCTAGAAACCCCTTCGGGATAAATACGTTATTTAGGATTATGCCCGTAATAGCAATATATGCATCGACTGTATAGGCGTGCTCCGTTGACAGCTTCACTTTTTAAACCTTGTTGTGGGCCTCGTACACTGCGTTGACGACCCTGGCATCGGTCAGGACCAAGCGACAGTGCTGTACTCTGCACAGCCGCAGTTGCCTCCTCAGCAGTACATTGCCTCGCAACACCAGGGTGACCTTCTTGGGACCCAGAGCTTCGGCCAGTTCTCTCCAAGCTCAACCCCAAGGGGCCCCACACCACAAATGAGAATCCCCCGGGCGGCGCCCAGCTTCTCCTGCGCCTCGTGTATAGTCTTGATGTATCCTTAAACGAAGTCGACTTGAAGCCCAGTCTCAACCCTGTCTGTCCCACTGTCGCCGGCGTTGTACTACCAAACGCGATGACAAGGTAGTCGAATCAAAATAAAGCAGTACCCACCGCCGTTAAGTCTGCGGCCAAAGTGACAAGCACAGATTTTGCAGAGTATTCGATCTTGATAACGAGTCCCTTGACAAAGGTGATGGCGCCCACTAGGTACTCGCGAAACGCGTCCGGGATGTAGAAGAGGTACTTGCTCGGTGGGAGGCTCTCGGGCTTAACAAGAAACCGGGGAGCATCGATGTTGAAGTAATACTGTTCGGAAGGGTTGGTGAGAGTGACTGCCACTCGCGAGGTCTGTCGGAGCATCGTCTAGCTTACTGCGAGCCTGCATCGGAGCCGCCGATGACTAGGACCGAGATGCGCTTGGACAGGATGATTGATGCTGAATGAGGTTGTATGTTGAGATGACCCAGAAGGGCCGCAGGGTGCTCTCCTGGTGTTATCTACGAACCGAAAGGGCCACTAAGGCCTCAATAATTACAGATGGCGTGGCATCCCCCGGTAGACGGGCTGAGGTGACGTGGATCCGTCCTCCAGGTTGGGGCATTAATATTTTCGGGACAACTTCTTCAGAGGATCTTCACCACCCGGCCCATGTGAACAGACCGCGCTGGGCCTAAGCCAACCTCGACCCAGACTAGCGAGCACCTGCTTGTGTGCGTCTCCGTTCGAGCGAGCGGGGTCTTCTTCTGAGCACACCTACCGAGGATTCCTCGGCGCAAGCATCGAAAAATAACTAGAAAGAAACGGTACCGTGTGACCCACCCGTGAAGTAGCGCAGAATACTCGCTATAGAAACACCCGCCTGAGGATGATTTTCGAACTCCCAAGGAAAAAAGCGGTCCAACAGTGCGCACCCCAGACATCACGTTCAAGGCCATCTTCGTAGGCGCACACCCCCTCCACCTGGCTGGTATCGACTTTGTGATCCTCGAGCGCCGGCCAGCCATATTCGAGGACAGAGGCGCCAGTCTTATCGTCCACTCGCACATGTTTCGTGTCTTGCAGCAATTCGGCATACTCGACGATCTGTTACCACGCGGTGCGGAATTGAACCATCACTTGTCGTTTTCTGCCGATGGGCATGTCTTTAGCTTAGGGAATCGGTATAGCCTTATCCGTGAGAAGTGAGTCGGAGGGGGGAGGAGCAAGAAAACGCCACGAATGCTTTGTTCTTTTCACCAGCGAGCAAAAATCAAATTCCTTCACACCTACGAATAATTCCTACTTTATAACAGCTTACTAGGATAATAGAGTATGTATAAATTTCAGGAGAGATCATTTTATATGTTCTGATCTCAAAGATACGCATGCAGTCTATGCTATGTAAATATATGTAAAATCATATATCATCGATACTACCATCTATACACCCACATAGCCTCTAAATATTTGTTAACACCCAGACCCCTTCAGTCTGTTAAGTTTATAAGTAAGTAATTGAAAGCAAGAGCTGAGCAGTTCGACCTAGACTTAGGATGGGTTTGGTTCTAGGTCATGATCCAGGACCCGATTTGGGCTTTGCGGAAGCTACTGCTAGAGGCTTTGAGCTAGTTAACTAGTTAAGTATTATGCTTACCTAAGACACATTTACTTTATTTTCTTGCCATTTCTATTGTCGACGATCGTCCTAGACGATGGCTGGAGAATCAATATCTGAGCTTCAGGTCGTTATAGGGCTTATTGGATGGCACACTGTTATGACCCACAGTCTCTACCACGCTGGTCACAAGTTTCTATCAATCTGCATAAGAGCTTTTCAGCACAGCAACTTTTCATGAACTTTCTGCGGTAGTGGACGCCGTGCTCAAAGGCTGGGCAAGTTTTGCCGGATCCGATGACGTATGGATGGACCGTATCGACCAGAGGGAAACTCTAATACACCCAGCCCCAGTATTCATGTGTTTTCGAAAAGGTTCGACCAGTCAGTTAATAAGTGCTCCCGATCCTGTCCTAGGACCGGATAGCGGAGGTTCTAACACTAATAAGGTGAAGAATTGATTTTCAGCGAGAGGCCGACCTCCATGTTATCTTGATCGCATACCTGGGCGCAGAAGAGCATGTATAGCTCACCTCATCGACGATCCACCCAGTTAATCTGTGGGAACTGTCGACCCCCTCAAGTGGCAACATTTTACCCTTGGCAGGCAGTTACTCAACATGGCGGGAGAAACCGGGCCTATCAATGTCTCGAGGGCGATGGCCATGTTAATCGCTGCGTTCTTCGCCATATCATGCTACAATGTGTTTGAGATCACCATCTCTATCTTTACCACCTTTCGATGTCGTCGAGGCCTCTACTTCTGGAGCATGCTGGTCTCTAGTTGGGGAATTTTACTCCACGCCATCTCGGTTTTCCTTCGCTTTTTCGCACTTGCACCTAATTTTCCTATGTGTGTCTTGATATGCATTGGCTGGTATGCTATGGTGACAGGCCAGTCCGTGGTGCTGTATTCAAGACTCCATCTGGTGACTACAGAAGCTCGTCGTCGACGTTGGGTACTGTACATGATCATAACAAATTTCTTCGTACTGCATGTTCCTGTGACTATACTCTTCCTTGGCAGTAATGCGGGTGTCAGCAGCTTCGTCGCCCCATTCAATATCTACGAACGGATTCAATTAGCCGGGTTCTCGGCCCAAGAGATCATCATAAGCGGTCTCTACATCTGGGAAACAATGACAGGCTTGAGACCTGTGCTGATCATGAAGGGACGTGCCGGCAAGAGAGTCGTTAACAACCTTATTATCGTCAACACCATCGCAGTCCTCTTGGACGCATCGCTCCTCGCCACCGAATATACGGACAACTTCGATGTTCAAACAACCTACAAGACGGTAGTCTACAGCGTGAAGTTAAAAATGGAGTTCACTGTACTCAACAGCCTACTCACTGTCATCTACGCGAATCCCTCGACTATCGAGGGTCTCCGACAGGAGAACATATTCCATCATCCTCTAGTGCCATCGTCGGATGGCGGTCGATCGGTCGACGCCCAGGTTCTGCACGTCAATATCGAAGCCTACAACCAGAATAGAGAGCAAAATCTGGGTGGCTTTTTTTCGCACTCACAACATTGAGTGATCCAAAGCTTGGCTAGTATTCAACTAGTACAGGAATATACCCGAAACTCAATTTTTTTTTGTCGGCTAGGCAAATTGCAGGTTGAAAGCTCGACCAAATATTACTTGCACTTGATGAAACAAAAAGTAGGCCACGAGAAGTTCGACTAGGATATAGTACACCTGCATATTTAAGCGCTGCTTAATCTCCTTAGCAATTTACAGTCGAAAGATCAAGCTGCATATCATATATAACCACTTTATCTGAAAAGAACCAGATAGAGCTAGATCTATATAATCTTGATTCGCGACCCATTTACAACGGGGTTTAAGGCACCGTACTCAGGGCACTGCAAATAATACTCCATTCTATTTACGCCCATTCTGGAAAGGTGCTTCTGGGAACACTCACATTGAGCTTCCGTACCACGGCGCGATGTTGCTCACTCGCAAGGTCTAGGGTCTGGATGAGCGAGAAGACTCGCGCAATCCCGATATATTGACCTGAGAGAACATATGACCCGGAACTGAGGTTGAAGGCACTCGTCAGCCCTTAGACAATATAAACAGTAAGTCGGATCAACGGGTCCTGCGGAGAGAATAGTTTAGAGACGTACTATGTCTAATTCCAAGAGGTCTGCAGCCCAAGCGCTCGACTAACGCCCGTCAAGACTAGCTCCAACTACAGCATGTCTCAAAACGATATTTTACCTCTCCGCAAATGGCTTTGTTTTCGGACCTTGATACGACGGCTTGTTGTAACTATTCTGATATCTGGTCCATATACTATCTACAAAGGCATGATCTAAATACTCTAATAGACGACTCTTGATAAAAGGATAAGTGTTTTATTAGGTATTGAAGGGGGATGTTAAGGAGTGAACAGAAATATATCTGCCTATCCGAGTGTGCTGCATGAGAAAGGAAGGATATCATTTTATGAATGTGGCTATCCGTGGAGATGACTTGACATGTTTTAATTCGGAAAACAATGATGGAGATCTGAGGTCCGAGCAAGGCTGTGTCAGCGTTTGTCCTATACTGTACGTTTGCAACGGTAGTCAACCAATTAGCGTGGGAATTCCAAGTCCTGTGTAACTTGGGTACAGGATGTGTGGGTGATCTCAGCAGGCAAAGAGGTTCCCTAGGTAATACTTGTAAGGTTACACTATATCACACTGTCAGGGTGGCCAATATTCGTGCTTTTATTAACAAACTATCTACTTAGAGAAGCTACGGCGACCACCAACCAGTTGATCCATATACGATGCTTGAAAACGATGAGGCATTTGCAACGAGTGCAAATATCTTCTGTATATATTTAGAAATCAACAAAAATATGGAAACGAGCGACCTCCCTAAAACACGGGCACTTACAATAAAGCATATTGCGAGTACGAAGTTGAGCTTGTCATGGATTTGGAAGGCTTCTCCTTTGTGTATCTTTTATTGCATCAAATATCAAATACTACAGCAACCGCCGTAATGCGCAGACTACTTATCAGAAAAGGTCTTACTTGTCACAGCACCCATGTCAATCAGCTGGTTGAGGGAGGCCACACCAGGCAGAACCATCGGGCAACGACGACCCACTGAACCCCACAACAAAGAGATGCCCATGACTAAGGTTGCCCGTCCCTCACCCCCGAGGCTTAGTAATCAACGCCTGGGCCTTAAACCCTGATTGAGCAAGCCACGAGAAAATCAAGTATATACGCAAACAGATTGATTCTCAATCAATCTAATATTCATCTTGTATATAAGCCCTCAGGGTTTCAGATACGACTAACAACAATCAATCATCCTCTGATCACAACAAATATAAGTACTTTTCTACTAATCGGATAACCGCTAAACAGAGACCAGGATAAATAGCGTATAGGGGTCATAGTGAACACCAGCCGGAAAGATATACTGCTAGAGACGGAGACATTAGGAGTAAATTCCGAAACCGAGAAGCAATGGGAGGCGGTAAGCGACCGTCACTGGGAAAGATACGGTTTGTATAGGCAGATGGGCGGCATTAATAAGGCAGTTCAGGAAGTGAGCGCGATACCAAAGCGGTTTACGTGCTGCCTGATACGGCAGGTGGCCTATTTGGGCTAGCGGCAGGTAAAGTGCGAGACCCCGCCCCTCTGCGCACCCAGAGTCTGTATTGGCAGTAATAATCACTTCGCGTCGCCTATATGTAGGGCTGTGTGCAGAACGGATAGGTGTCATTTTCATAATGCCTGGCAGGATTCGCTTTTTCTCGCGGTCAGATGATTCGGATGGGTCCACCACGGAGTAAGGTCCGCGCGCAGTCCGCAATCCAAATTACTGCTGACGTCTATCGGAGTACAGGATCAACAACACTTAGAATCTGTCTTCAGATTCTAGGAGCCCTCCACTTTGATGACGATCTGGCTGATCCATCGATGCATCACCACCGCCGACCAATCAATACCTAGAATTGTGTTCCTGCAGTGCGTAGTGGGAGTCTTTAGAAGCAAAGACTCTTTCACAGAGAGTACAGTACATTCCCAGTCTATTTCGTCGAAGGTAAGATATGGGCCAAATTCCATCCTTTGGGGTAATAGTGAAGGGGATAGATGGAGCTGGCGAGAAGGAAAAGGGAATACCCAAGTTGTGTGACTCCCTAGGTGATGCCAACCTTTGACTCAGATGCAAACCACATTTCATCAGCCTCTTTGGCCCACACGCGGCGGAGGCGATGTCGCAGGCGCCATGACATGAGCCAATGAAGGCTACCTTCATGATCAGCTGACGACTACGCCAGGTAGAAATGCACCTCAAACCATGTGACCCAACGAAGACAATGCGGTCCGCTATTATGATGAAACAGCAGGACTACAAGTCTCATATCTGATAAGCATATTAAGCGTGAATACCCCCTGCTGCGGATGATAGAGAAGAATTTAATGCCACAGTCAAATACCTGCTTCTTCAATGTGCTCAAACGACAGCAAGTCCAAACCGCTTGGTCTACCGCAATATTCCTGCGTTTGCTGGGCTGACCGTCGTCATGCTTTCGCAGTGGCAGCGTGCTGATACGCCTACAATACTATTGGATACGGATAGTCACTACGTGGGGAACTTGACCTTAAACAAATATAACTTTCCGGGAATATTAAACTCTTATCAGCCATTACATCGAGGAGAATTTCAATAGAAAGGGCTGAACTAAAATGGACAGTGTTAAAGTCATGATTGATCGCCACAAGTTCTATTCTGCTGCACCCCCCTGCCACATGGTCCAGCTACGGTGATGTTTAACAGTTACCATCTCATAGCTCGACGTAAGGGAACTGAGATTAATTCATAACAATCCTATTCTGTGGTGAGTTACTGATCTACTTTCCCGATATATGCATTTGATGGTAAGGCATTGATAATGTACTTTTTAGGGGCGATCGGCTGGTTTGCGAATTACATCACAATCTTCCTGATCCACAAAACTGATGATCCGCAAGACGGGAAGACTCGAGAATAATTTTTGAGCAGATAATTTTTAAGGTGGGCGGCTTTAATATATTGGTCTATGCCGAAATACATCTCCGTTCTGAGATTATTCCACGGAGGAATAGTTTGTATTGTGATATGGCACACTCAGTTGCCGGTTTCTGCATCCTACGGGCCCGCTTTCGTTGCATGCTTATTAAGGATCTTAAGAAGAGTTCAATTCGATACTTAGGTGGCTCAACCAGCAGTTCTTTCCGGGACTTGCATCCTTCCGAAAGGGCTGGAGACCGTCTCAGGGGAGCCAGCAAAGAAGTACGGATTGTACGAAGGCTGAACTCACAAAACAGCTCCTGGCAAGGAAAGTGAGGCAAAATCTGTCCAAGTTAAGTGCAGTTCAGGACACTGAAAATTCGCAGGTGAAAACCACTCTGGTCGATTGCGACCTTGAAGATAAATTTACGCCTTTCATTGTAAACAAGGGTCTTCTGGTCCTTTTCGGTAAGTTTTATTTGTCATGTTTTTATACCTTTGGGTTGGAGAATGCCGACTGAACGACAATTACCGAAGGCATGATAGCAATGCAAGGGCTTTTGCTGTTGTCGGCAGCAGGGATTTCGGGCTTTCTATTGGGATTACTTTGCTGTTTGGCATTCAGAATATATAAGAAGTCTCGCACAGCAAGATTGGTCACCACAAGCCAGCAGAGCCGTGAATCGCTTGAGACAGACAGAGGACGCCAGCTACGAAACCTTCATCAGCGGGATGCAAGCCATAGCAGCATACACGGAGATCTCTGGCCACGTGGAGTTTTGGTTGTCACAAATCCGGATAGGAACTCCTTCACTTAAGAGTGTTCCCTTCCTACCTTAAAAAAAAGAAAATGCTAAATTCTCACACAATATCAGGATCTCAGCTTCGAAATCGAATCGAATGCATTGTTTGAGGTGGTCACGAGACTTAAGCAATGAATCACTTAGTATTCCAAATGCAATTTTGCTGCTGCGTATGCAAATACGTATCATTGCTCCATGTTCTGTCTATTTGATCAACGGAAATATTTTCCCAGAGTCCTTAGTCTCCAAAGATGACACCTACTACTACCACTAGGTGAAATCCAGGAGCCACGGGTACGATACTCTGACTCAAGAACCGGGCAATCTCCCCGCAGAGGCTGTTTTAACTTGTGGATATTCAGGGAGTGACCGCGCCTTGCACGAAGCTGACTTGGGCTAGCTTGTGATCGTCGAATCAAATTCTAGTTATGTCATAAAATACTGTCCAAAAGCTCCCAGTACTGGATGACTAAAAGGTTTCTGGCGTTGATATACTTGATCACTTTCCCCGTCTGAGAGTTTTGTTCTCCATTTGGCGGCTTTTACCAAGAGTTTGCTGTGTGAATTCAAGGTGTAGTTTCAAAACGAACAGCTTGGCCAAGGATTCAAGCCCAAATACCAATGAACTCAAAAATTATCTTTCGATAATATGAGATCCACTCTGAAGCGGCATTCGCTCTCTTCATGGAAGGATATTCCAATCTGGCAACCCTCCCTTTGACTTGTGAGCTTTCTCAAGATTGAGTGGGTTTCAGGATTCTGGCCTCATTCCTTCGCTCTTTTCAAACCATTTTTCAAGCCCCATCATTCTGCCACCTTTCAAGACATTGTCAAGTCGTAATTTGTGAAGCAGACATCTGGCAGGTTTTGCCCCCATATCTATAACCCGTCCAAGTGTACACTTTCGCTTCCGCTCTCTGCCAACCTTACGATCGTCGTCGAAAAGACGGCTTAAGCCTGGGGAAAAATGCACCCGAACGGCATACATCATACCTTTTCTCTCCAAGTCACGTGTGCGCAGACGATGGAAACTTCTCACCTTCAGTCGCTTTAACTCAAGTGCCACCATCGGTACATCTATGCTCGCCTAGCCAGCCATACATGCAATATATTGAATGCGTACCTTTTAATCTTATGATCGTAGCTGATCCTGACGGACAACCCTCTTTACGAGTACGAACCTGGTGATTTGCGGGTGTTGTGAATCGAGGCTCGTCCAAGTAAACAATAGAGCTTCGTACTGTATACGGAATTTATTCCAAATACAGCAGACTTGATTTTCAATCAATCTGATATCTATATTGTGTATTAAGCCCTCAGGTTTCAGATATGAATGATGATAACCACAACAGCCGGGCCCGAGGCATACATTGAACCCTTACCTATCTACCGACGGTCCCTTTCAACTGCATATTGTCTTCAACGAGCCTCTCTATATTTTATTTGGCATGACAATATGGGTGAGCTGATCACAAGACTGACAACTCGAAGTTTTATGTTGGCCGTTGAAAGAAACGAGAGACGACCTGGTGTCATCCATTGCGAGCGAGAAAGTTGCTACAAACAACACTGGAAAGGCTGAAGAATAGGTTCCTTGGTCGGCTTCTTCTACTTTATGTGATGAGCAACATTTGCATAGCCGTAGTGTCGTGCTAAGCAAACCGATGGTTACACATGTCGAGGGAATTCGAAGCGGTGCAACGGTGAATATGACAGAAGATGACAGCCACGTCGCATGGTAGATCTACAGTCCTAGCTGCTTTACCAAGCCTTTTTGTTTTGGTAGACACTCAACACCAGTTTAGAGTCCTTCCACGATGTCCAAATTTTGTAGATTCTCATTTGTTTTAACAATTTCTGGGAGATGCTCTAAGGGCAAGCTGCTACGTGCCTGTCATAAGCTGGAAAGCGTAATGGGTTAAATCCATAAACACACTTAACATCATACGTAGCTGACGTTCTGTTTTTCGTACCTAGTCAATATCCCCATCCTGTGTTTTTTAGTTCGCTTCCCCCAAATCTTATCGTCCCCAGGGCTTCAACTTGTCCCCTTCCGGGCATTTTGAAGCAGTTACACGTACCTGTCACGTTTGCTAAGTTGTATCTACTTGCAAATGGAGAGACTGTCAATCAAGTAAAATGACAACCGCGCCCGAAAGTCATGAGGCTGATTCCTGAGGAGTTTTTTGTGGCGATTTTTTCAGGGCAGAGATATGAGGCACACTTCGTCAGCTGCGCCCTTAACTATCATCAAGAAAGTTGGCATGCTGGTGTTACCCGTTACTAGTTGGTCGCTGTGAGCAGAACGCCGGGCGGATATATGTACCGGGGTTCTATTGCGGATCTCGAGACTTATGAGGTGTCATGGTAACTGATGTGGAGCAAAAGGAAGCTTGGTTGGTCTCATTTCAGATGGATGCAAAGACGATAGATATATAACACACGGACAACAAGTTAATTTCCAGCCAACCTAGTATTCGTATATATGGACAGGAACAAATCACCATGTTGCGGCATCACCCCTGAGCGACAACAGCATCAAATCACAACACTTTTACTCCCAGTTTCTCCCTGCTTCTCCGCACTTTTCTTTTTGGTAGAAGCCGCTAATTCCTGCTTGATATAGCTCCGTTTATCCTCTGAATCATCTTTAAGGGTAGATCTGAAAGGTCTGTTTATATAGATATAGAACTTTGATCAGATGTTGACGGAGATTCTCTCCACCTGGCGGTTGTCTCAGCGGATGTTGCCAGGACCAGCGTTTGTAGCATGCTTCCTCCCTGCGGCCTACACGAGACTTGTTCCTTGTTTTTCTCTTCTTCGTGCTTCCATACATGTCAGAGATCAGAAGGTGATGTCCGTCCGCTTCTTGTGTGTAGAGGCGTGTGACGCCTTCGGATGTTGGTGTTACCCGTTTAGAATGCGTCTTTTATTTCGAGACATCTAGTGTAACCTACCGCCAGACAGGTTTATGCTGAGTGACCGACTTCCCTCTGTGTCTTATATAGTAATTTGGTGACTTTGACGTTGGCTGTCATTAATACTATTTATCTGGTCCCAAGCAAATCATTCTAAACAAACATATAGATTCTATTCGACAATTCTATACACAAAGACTGCGGTCTCATACTCGCCACCTCTTGTGACAACAATTCTTCTTTTCAGGCACCTCTGAGATCCTATATAGTCAAGGCCCCAAACATACACAATTTTAGAAGTCAGTTATATAATCCAATAATAAGGCGACTCAAGATATACCTGCTCTGCGGTCCATCCCGCACTCTCATTCCTCACGAAATCGTGCAGGAAACTGTCCTTCCATTCCTCTTTTTCTTCCGCAGGGACCACAGAGGATGTAAAATTTTTGAGAAACTCTTCAGCTTCAACTCTATCCGACTCTCGGGAAAAAGTCGATTGCATATCCAACTGTGGCCACTTATTGCCCCCGGCATCCAATGTTCCGGGGACGAAACGGCAACGAACAATGACATCACCAAATACGCTATCCTCGTGGAGTCTTTCATCCCAATCCGGGATTCGAGTTTCAGAAGATCCAGTGATACCGCCTGTCAGCATTGTGTGCATGACAAATTCCATTGACTCGGGACTTGCGCAGTAGCCAGATTGGAACGTCACGGTGAGCTTCACGCTCGCCGCTCGAATAGCCTTTCGAACCAACCAACCCACCCCTTGCTGAGGTAAAAAATATTAGTTAGTCCATGAACGTCCGTAAGCGCGGCCTGAATTCTGGCTTATAGAAATGTATGAATGGTCGGGGGAATTATCAGCCCCGAATCAGAGGCAAAAGTACCAGTTTGAGAATTGCATCAGGATCATCAGATATATATTCGTCCTAGCCTGGGTTAGCATCATTCTCTAGGCATATATCTGGGTTTTGTGAGAGTAGATTTGGATGAAAATTCCCGCCGATATGTATAGCATCGAATCTTGACTTACCAGGCACCAAGAGCCATGAAGCCTTAAGCGCGACATGGAGCTTAGAACACCAGTGCTTGCTGTTTTATTTCTCTTCGAATTAGAGTAACTAGATTCTGGACGTATATTCAGCAACGGCATCTTATACCTTTCCTATTTAAGCCTGATTCAGTTCGGGACGACGCTTGCGGGCTTATCCGGTATCTTCCCGCCATAGGACTCTTGTCGGGAGAGTACCAAGTCTTCCACCATGATTGGGTTATGGCTGACTGTTGCGACCTAGTTCTTCCGCGGAAGAACTTTTCCATGGGTCTAACAACATCATGTGTCCATAAATCAATGATTATTTCGACAAAGAGCTGTTTTGGAAGGTTGGGGAATATAGTTTCGCAGTAGAGTAGTTTGAGACTCGAACGGAGAGCACAGTTTTGTGCGTTAGACGTACCATGGGTGCCTATGCATCTATTGGACATATATCGCCGCCCACCCTGTTTAAAGTCCTCTAATTTCAGCCTCTTGGGAAGTTCCCAAACCAGATACTCGGGGGTTTTCACATGTTCCAGTAAGGAGTTAACTAGTTAACTAGAACACTGCTTTCCCGATTACTTCCCATCGAATGCAATAGGGGTATTCCGTATAGAAGGTCGCCGGTATAACCTCGACTGGACAAGAAAGACCATGCTGCTTCAAGTTAAAATATGTCATCGTAGTCAAAGTATATTAAAGGTGCTGATGTACTAATAGAAGGTCCTTGTTTCATCCTACACAATCCTTCAGCCCGACTACCAGTCTCACAAGACCTCCCTTAATTCCGCGGAATAACGGACAAAAACAGTTTCGTCGGGAGTACGAATTACCCTGATGTCACTGACGGTTAGGACTATCTTTCGTAAAGCCTGCCTATCACCATGATCTATATACCTACAAATTAATCTCTGGGTACAAGGGCCAGTCTTCATGACGAAGTTGTCTATAGCTTCCCTTACGGGGCGCCTCTGCTGATAAAAAAGTAAAGGCAGAACGTGCAAAAGGGCACGCTGATGGTGACCGTCGATTCTGCGTCGACTGTGGTGTCAGGAAGGGAATCTATCAGCCGGGACAGATGATTGACATTAACGGAATTACTCACTTGATTTGCCGCTTGTCCCGGGAAATGGTGGTTCAGGTCTCTATCACTTTGCGAGAGCTGACAGCGCTGCCTTGAGAGACGAAGTCCTATACGGAACTCTCACCTTAGGTCCGTTACAGAACTTAATCTCTCCAACCGCGAATGCCCTCGTTGTTCGAGGCCTTATAGAAGCCTAGTGGAAACCACGCAAGAATGCAATGCCGCGAAAATATGACCGTGCTGGAAAGTCTACCTTTGGCTTTGAAGATGGCTGAGTTCCAGGAAGACTCTGGGATGATGGCTAGTCCTGATTGGTATGAGGATACTACGATATGAAGTTTCTAGCTTTATTGGACGGATTGTCTTCTTGTTTATCGAACTTTGTTATTGCAATAAGACTACTTAAGAATATTCTCATGGCTCTACTCATTAGTACTAGTGCATGGCGAGTCAAACGGTGCGATTATGGAAGTTGCTGGGAGATCGTTTGGGCCCGTGTTCGAGTATCAGAGCGCTCTCGGGGCCTGTAAGCAATGTGCAGCCAATGGGCGTTGCTCGTCCGGGGAAGATCCTCCGAAAAAGTTGTACCGAAATGAGCCCAAGACCTAACTTTCTAATTGAATGTTTCTCCGCGGGAGGATCTTCCAACGCTTCAAATGCTCCGCTTCAGACGTTTAGTACGAAAGGGGCTGGTTATCCTGTCCGTCAGAATAAGACCCCGAAGCGTCCCCAAAGCATCCTCGCAGCATCCCGAGCGAATGTCAGTAGCTCACCGGTCACCATGTCCAGACGCGTCTCTGTGATAGTCATCGGCGGCTCGCACGCTGGCCTGGCGGTCAGCCAGAAACTGCTACGCCGAACGCCCAAAGTCGCTATCACGCTGATCAGCCCCTCGGATGAGTATTACTTCAACATCGCCGCGCCCCGCTTCCTCGTCAAGCCCAAAAGCCTCTCCCCCAGCAAATACCTGTACTCGATTCTGGACGCATTCAGCGATTATCCCACGGGCTCTTTTACCTTCGTCAAGGGACTAGTGACCAATATTGATTACACGACCAAGTCGGTTGCCGTTGCTCTATCTGCAGGCTCCCTTGCTACTGCTGCTGTGGCTTCGTACAATTTCGACTACCTCGTGATCGCGTCTGGCAGTTCGACTCCTGCAACGCTCGGACAGGAGGGCGTGCGGCTTCCGTTCAAGGCGACGGCATTCGAGGATATAAGGAAGGCTATCTATGAGGCGCAGGCGAAGCTGGCAGGCGCCCAGAGGGTTGTAATCGGCGGCGCGGGGCCCCTGGGCGTCGAAATAGCCGGGGAACTGGCCGAAGTACCAGGATCGAAGAAGATCACGCTGGTATCTCGGCCAAATGTGTTGCTAGAGGGGGCGACTGCGGCTATGCAACGAACGGCGATGTCGCTTCTGAAGTGGAAAAACGTCGATGTTTTAACGGGGACCACGGTTAAGGAGGCCGTGTATGAACCCGACACCCAGACATGGAAGGTCAAGTTGTCGACTGGGAAAACGTATAGTGCTGATGCGTACATAGCGACAACGGGTACTGTTCCTAATAACGAGTTTATCCCAAAGGGCAGCCTTAATTCCCAGGGCTGGGTCAACGTCGACGAACAGCTTAGAGTCATCGAGAACGGCGTAAGTCGCAATGACACGTATGCGGTCGGTGATATTACTTGCCATCCATATCGACTGCTTTCGCGAGTCTCCCTTCAGGGACAGACGGTGGCATCGAATATTGCGGCGGCTATTGAGCAGAACTCCCGGATCATGACGTACTCGACAGAGGCGCAGAAGAAGATGATGGTCGTCCCCGTAGGGCAGTCGACGGGGACAGGGCACTTCGGTGGTTGGACCCTGTTTGGATGCCTGGTTTGGTTCTTCAAGGGGAAGGACTTTTTGACTTATAAGGCGCCCAAGTTCTTGCGGGGTCAGGTGCGATGATTCTATGATAATTGTACTAGATAAATATTCTATGCTATTGAAAGAGTTCAACTGTGATCATATATCTTCGTAGTACTATCTGCATAGATATTACTGACTAGCCCTTTCCCCTCACAAGCGGTGGAGCGGCTCCCGCGTAGCTGTCGACATGATAGGCTGGGACAGGGAATGAAAACACCACCGCTGGTCGGGAAACGCCGGCACCCAGAGCCTCCGAATGACTCACATATCATTCCAGGGATTCTCAGGAACTTCCACATATAATTACTACGGATCAGAAGCCCTCGGGAACGATCCGTAAGAAAATCACGGACACAATGTCAGTTCTTATCCGACCCGAAACGAACGGCGATAAGCAAGTAATCGAAGAAGTTATCTCAGCCGCGTTCCTGAATGCCGAGCACACACATCACAACGAGCAATTCATTGTCCGAGACCTGCGTGAAGCGAATCAACTGTCAATCTCGTTGGTTGCAGAGGATGAGGCCACGCACACAATCGTGGGTCATATCGCTGTCTCGCCCGTCAATATTTCTGATGGCAGTGAGAAGTGGTATGGGCTAGGGCCTGTCTCCGTCTTACCCCAGCATCAAGGAAATGGCATTGGATCGTTGTTAATAGAGCGCGTACTGGCAGATCTGAAAATCCACCACGCAGGTGGGTGTGTTGTGCTCGGAAGCCCGAAATACTACACGCGATTTGGTTTCAAGCCAAACCCTGCTCTGGAACTACCTGGTGTGCCATCGGAATACTTTATGACTCTCACTTGGCGTAAGCCGGCGCCTATCGGAATTGTATCATTCCAGGAAGCGTTTGAAGCGCCAGTGCTTTCCAAAATGTCTTCGTCGTATGACGTTCTCGTCTCTGGCTCAGCTGGTCATCTGGGTACGGCTTTGATGCTTTGCCTGCCATCACTAGGCTTCAAACCTCTGGGAATCGACATTCTCCCCTCTCCAACTACGACACTTGTGGGTTCTGTCTGTGACCGTGCCTTTATTGCTTCTATTTTCGGCAATAACCCTATTAGACATGTTCTTCATGCCGCAACATTGCATAAGCCGCACATATGCAGCCACAGCAAGGAGCAGTTTATCTCAACCAACATTGCCGGCACTCTGATCCTTCTTGAAGAATCTGCTAAGTTCAAAGAGAGAATCGAGAGCTTTGTTTTTTTCAGTACGACTAGCGCCTTTGGTATGGCTCTGAGCCCGGAGCCCGGACTCCCCGCCGCTTGGATCGACGAAACTGTTGTTCCTGTGCCAAAGAATATCTACGGTGTGACAAAGGTTGCAGCTGAGGAGATGTGCGCGCTGATGCAAAAGGAAAGCGGGATGCCCGTTCTAGTTCTTCGAACAAGCCGCTTTTTTCCTGAGGAAGACGACGATGAAGACCGTCGTACCGCCATAAGCGACGATAACTTGAAGGTTTTGGAACTTGCCTACCGCAGATGCGACATTGAAGATATTGTCAGCGCGTCAGTTTGCTCAATGAGAAAGGCGAAGGATATTCGATGGGGAAAGTATATCATAAGCGCTCCACCGCCTTTCAACAACGATTGGAGCACGCTCGAGGCCTTAAATCGGGAACCTGCGGAAGCGATAGTGAAAGCTTTCCCTGGAGTCGATGCTATCTTTAAAGAGAGAGGGTGGGAGCATCTTGCGAGGATCGATCGAGTCTATGATTCAAGCAGGGCTGTAAAGGAGCTCGGGTGGAATCCAAAATATACATTTGGAAAGACACTGGAGAGGCTGGCACGTGGCGAGCAATGGAAGAGTGACTTGGCCACTAGGGTGGGCAAGAAAGGCTATCACGCTGTGAGCACGGGGGTATATACTAAGAGATAAGTGTAGTCAGTCACCCTCCAAAACAGTTAGAAGCAAGTTCTGGATACTTTCTCTGTAAGCTCTGTTCGAATTGTACCACGCCGTGTTTACAGCGAGCCGGTCTTCGCTTGACATGTATGCCTGCTCGAGGGCACGGAGTGGAGGCTCCTGGGTCTTAACTGTAATTATTGAAGAATGGGTCCATCGGATACTGTCAGCCTGTCTGACCGTCTATCCGTGGGCAGTTCGTTGTATCGAGTGCCATATGCGCCGCCCAATTCGCCGTTACATCATGTTGATCTCAAGCCTTTGTATGCCTTGGCACTGGGATCATTCCTCTGCAGGAAGGTCCAACTACTATTCGAATTCTTCTTTCCTTTTTCCAAACCCCACCGGCCAAATAGTCCTTTAATATCTTGTCGTGAGCCTCGCTTCACATTTGACATGCAGATACCATTGCTTGTCCTCATTCCTCCACCAGGAAGTGGGGTTTGAAACGCCAAATGGTCGATGGGAGACTATCATGTACATCCTATCGACACGGCGACCTAGAGAGCTTCAATATTATAAAAGCCGCCAGGAACGATTCGTCCTTTTTATACGGCATGCTGACCTGGAGGTAAAATCCCGAGTCATATCCATGATACGTCCCGATGCTTCCAGCTAACAAATTTTTAGCGCTATTTCCGATGCTACTGAAGTGGACGATGATACAAATGAAGGCGGGATAATTGAATGTCAGGTTCAAATACAGATAGATCTGGGCAGTCATCGTCGATAGTTGTATAGAACATTTATCATACTACTGTCCATTTATTCCAAGCACCTAGCACGCTATACACCTCGAACAAGTCAAATATATATATTTTTAAATTATTCAGTGACTAAGTTGGTACAATAATACGCCTAGCACTTTCTAAACTCTACTATATATCATTAGAATAAAGCTATCTCTTGGGTTAAACTCAGTAGAGCAAATATCGAATTACTATCGTATGGAGAAGGTCTTTAAGATTTGTAGTAACACATTACAAGTAACAGAACAGGCGACACGATGTCTAACAATTGAAAAGCCTGCTTCATAATATACAATATGGGATACAGGACCAGTAGACAGCGACCGGCCCCGAAGTTACGCATAATGGTTCCGGACAGTTAGATTTAGGGGAGCGATTCCCCTTCATTTATAATATTTGCTCAACTTTTCAATATATAATTAAGCAACATATAAATCAGATATAATAGATTCAAATTAAAAAACAAGTTAAAAGAACAATAGTGTGGTCCTGCGATTTTTTTAATCGTTCTCGACGGCTGCATTCCTTCTCGTCCTGCTAGTGTCGACTTGATCGTTGTAGCGGAACACAGCGTCTGTGATTTCAAGGAATGATACTTCGCAACATATCCTTGCAGGCTGATTAAGACTAGTGAGCGAAAACAATCGGTCGACCTTCCGTCTTTCCCTGCAGATAGTTATAACTCACGCCATCAACCTTCAACCCGTCTTTATCGAGGAGAGTGATAGTGTCTCCATCGCTTGAGAGGGGGAGATTTGGCAATTCAAAGCTTCTGGTAGCCATGGAGTTCAAAGACGCATCACCAGGGAGCTGTTGTATCTGACCAGCCGAGTTATGAAGTTGCCACGATGCTAGCGATACCTTATGGTTTGTAAGATTCGCTAGGGTGACTGAATTTCGCTGTTTGACATATGCTTCCTTGATACCGACTGAATTTTCAGTGAGTTCTTTAGGTAAGAACTCACCCCATGTCAATCGCGATATAGCATGGCCGTTGTTGTCAGTATGCACAGCTTGTGATGCAAAAGCCAGAAAAACACCTGTCCACCGACCAGTGTCCTTATAATGGATGAGAAGGCCTCCATCCTGAAAGATACCATCATCGTGACGGAATTTCCTTATGTTGCCCTGGTTCATATGCACGTTGTGCATTCCGTTTCTTGTATTGAAACAAGAGCCAAAAATATAGACTTCTGTGTCTTTCTCAATCGATTGTTGTATTTCAGGCACCAAGACATCAATAATGTCATTGTTTGGGCCGTTAATGTCATGTGGAAGAACGCGACCGCTCTTAGTGTCAAATAGGCCAGATCGAATATAGTCCAGCCCTCGGAAATCAAGGTCGTCGAGGGGATGAAAGCCGAAATCCATGTCGGCTAGCTTCTGAACAATTGGGTGCTCGATAAAGTTATAATTTACCCAATATGCAAGACGAGAGTCTTGATCAATAGATTTAATGTTGATCGCAGCTCGAAAGAGCCCAGGGATTTCCTTAGGTTTAGTCCTATTTGGAGGCTTGTGTTTGTGTTTCTGACGATACTTAGGGTCGAATTGTGGTTCCATTTCTTGGTTATCATGGTAGTAGAGAGATAGATGTGGGGACTTTGGGTCTTCGTAACGGTCTTCATACTCGAAGTGTACCGGCACCCCCTTCCAAATGCCGTAGTCGTCAGCAGGCATTCTGAATAGAAAAAAGTAAACCAAATTTCAATCGGTCTCAGAGGCTAATCGGATACAGTGGAATGGAGGAATCAGGACCGCAAGTAGAGGAGCTTCTATATGTGTGGCCAAGCATTCAGGCAAATTACGTCACAGATGGCCAACTCTAGACAACTACATAACAACCCTTCTTGCATCACCAGATCATGACAAGCTATCGGTTCTAGAACGGTCGACTTCACAGTCATATCCCATCTTCATAGTCTGATACAGCAAGCTTACTATGGTTTTCCTCTGAGGCTCCACAGATACGTTCAATTTTCGTTTCAAGTGGACTATGCTTCGACGGACAGAAATTATTGGTCACTATAATACAAACCAAGAAATGACTTAAGCTTCTATCCAAAAAAGTTAATGTAAGCTGCCACTTGACGGATAACACAGCCGAAAGCGTTCCAGAGCTCTTAGTTGTCTAGATCAAGGGTCATGTGAGAATTTCAGTTAGGCATGAAACTAGCCGTGAGATAGAGCAGATAGGCTGAAAATTTAATGAGCTTTCATTTGGCTATCAATTTAGGCCAATAGTTCTAGCCCACATTCACAAGGAGCATTGAGCACTAAGAGACCATATCGGAGCACGACTGCAGTCACCACACTAGTTATTCAGGCGCACACACAACAGATAGCTCAACGAAGGTACGGCGTTTAGATGCCCCAGATCTTGCTGTCACGCCGGTCTCATCTGACCGCCATTAATCTGTATATCAAAAAGCTCGCCGCCGCTATAGGGCTATACGTCAGAAAAATTTAAAATGGTTATCTTTACTTCCATAACTTGCTTCAGTATCCCTCTTACTGCATCTTCCATCTTTTTAAGCATCTACCCCAGAAGCCCCCGGGGGTCCTTAGTACTGTGGATATCGGGTTTGGCGGTTGTATGGCGCTAGGGTTTCTTACCTTGGGTATAGTCAGTCTACCTTCGGACTACAGTTGCTTTCGGCTGCTGGTGGTCGTAGGAGCTAAGATTTGGCTTTCAGGTAAGACGAATTGCTGAAGTGAACTTATTTTTAGCGCGATTGCTCCCCTTTCCGCGACCAGATCGGAGAGTAGTCCATATCGCCTTGAAGTGTAAGACGGGAAGGAAATCGTCAATCTCTATGGCCACTTACTAGTCCGCACATATCCACCATGGTCGACGAACAAATCGCGATAGTTGTTTCAGTCTGGGAAATCGGGATAGACTGGCCAGCCTTTGCGCAAATCGGATACCTTAAACCAATCCAGCACATCATCCTAGGTGCCATTAATGAGGCTGTAGACTACAGGCTGTGTCTCCTGAGTATTATTGTATAAAGATAGAAAGGAACCTGCTGATTAGTTATCTTCAGTTTTGCCTTCACAATGCTTGAGTCTAGCTCTTCCGGCATCTGGAGGATTTGATTCTTGGCAGCTTGTTTATACACCCACCGGCTCTTCGCACCCACAACTCCGACTCCAATATGGACCAACAGACAGTACAAGAAAAACATATTCAGATGCTTGAGGAAGCGTGCCCCATCGAATAGAGAGAGGGATCGTATGAGTTTGCGATGATGCCATGTATTTGAATATTTTCCTTGCTACTACTCTGTCTAGACGGTCTTTATTGCAACGCCCGGTCCTTTCTCAACCAGAAGGAAGACACTTTATGGCTTTCCTTACTGCCTTTCCCCAGATCTGGTGCGGCTGCAAACCAGATAAGTCTCTGCAATTTCAGCTATGCAGTTCGATAAGCATCCACATAATGCACCCATATTCTGTTTAGGCAATTGATGTGTTACCATCTGCAACTCAATAGTCGCTTGGCAGCCTTGCGCTTGCATAAAGGCTACACAAAGCTACGCTTGGCTCAGACTAGGGCTTTTCTGACTTGTTTCCCCGCAAATTCTCTTAGGTGGCAACGCAACCTACAGTACCTGCTCACACACATCCTGGGCGCGGTACAGAGTAGTGGTAGGTATAGCTGACTTATGCCGAATAGATCTCTCCATTTGAAACAAACGATAGTTAACATCACCAGCCTTCCTATCCTCAGGCTACTAGCTACCCCGGACATAACCTCAGACATGGACAACTATCAGCTCTGTCGTTCTTCTAGCCTCCAGGCCCATTCACAAAGCTGGTTTTCGGGGACATTCGGTTAACCGTAGTGGCAATTACATTGACAATAGCAGTGGCTGGATGCACTGCATTTGCACTATGACCGCGGATCAGGACTCGTCCCGTCTTATCCAGAGGAGCATACGTACGGTTGAGCCAGCACAGTTGAGGAAGCTACATCCCCCGTGGGTGGAGCAGCAGTACGAAACGCAATCTTGGTAGAGTGGAGTTAGCAAAGTACGGCTCTGCACGATTAACTATGAGGGTATCTCTAGGAAGTTGTACATACCAACACATTGTCTTTTCATGAGCTGCAAATGTCGATACATTGTTAGCATGATACGATCATCATGTATATGCGTGAAGAGAAGCAACGAGAGCTCATTTTCATACCTCATTCTCACCACCGTCGGTAGGAGCACTCCAGACGATTCCAGCAAATACTGCAAAGAGAAGACTGTAACTCGAAAGGCGCATGTTTTGAGGAGGGCTGGATACTAGAGACCTTGAACAAAAACTGTCAATACCATTTGGTCTCTCGATTCTATGCTGAAAATTCCCCTCAGTTTTATACACCCATCCGGTTTCCGCCTGAGTACCGCTTTGCACCCCTTCGGGCGTTAGCAGGACTCGATCGTACAGTTCCTTGACCGCACACATCCGATTCCATTGACGGAATCTCAATTCTCCTTCTATACGAGGCCTAAGGTATCACACGACTTCACCTGATCGAGGCAGTGAGGAATACGAGCCACTAATTCAGTATTGTCGCCCAATCAACACACTTCTTGTCTCGCATCGGCTAAATACCTGCGCTCTTATAAGAATTGTACAGTCCTTGGTTACCTCGGCCCATTGGTTACTTCTATAAAAGGGGTTGGGCGCGGATGACAGGGAAGAAGGCACGATGAGATGGGATGCGGGACATGCTAAACTACCGTGGACAACTCCACGAGGTGAAGTGGGCATGAAATGCAGTGCGCAGCAACAGGATGAAAGAGTAGCTCTGCAAGATGCAAGATCATCACATATTTAGGCTCATCACATCCTGATCTTATTGCCGGCTGAGTAGTGGGTATCCAAGGCCACGGGATGGTTGACTTTCCAGATTTTCCCTGCTTTGCGAAGCGGGGAGATGCAGCAGCTGACGAAACCTAGCCACTTGTACTATAACTGCGACGCCCATTATCCCCCATTATCCTGATCTCGCAAGATGGGAGGTGTGGCCTCCAATCCAATGCCGATTTTGGCCTCTTTGTTCTGCGGTTAAGCGGCCATCCCACAACATCGGCATACGTACCGCTATGGCTTTGACCCCTCGCCAAGCATCATGAGCCTAATCGTGATGTTAAACATTGCGAGCCTCTCCATGGGCTTGCCCCATAGACAGAGTTTGTATGCGAAGTGTTTCCTGAGTGAGAAATGCCGGAGCCTTAGGACTGCAAGGTTGCTCTTTAAACCTAGCCTGCGCTTGCTTGCCTAGGCTGTTTTTCAGGAGTCTTCACACAAAGAACCATCCAAAATTTCGCCTTCTCTTGAGCTTCACCGCGTCCTCTGTTTCAAGCAATAAAGAGCATTGTTGGGCTCTGGGATTAGCACCTTATGACGTTGAGAGTGACAGGAACGTTAATGTAATGAAACATTCGGCATGTTAAGAAATGTATATTTCGTCTATGTGGGCTTCGTGACCAGCCAAATTAAGTATATCCAGGACATTATTACGTTATTATTGTGACAACAAATAAATGAAACCATTGTAAAGCTGAGTTTAGAAGCCGCCGAGTTCTCCAGCCTATGGCTTCGAGAGTTGTTCCTTGCGGAAAAAGAGCAAGAACCCGGCACTATGTCATCGGTTAGTTTCTTCATCCAGTGTCCCTTGTACACTATCCTGACAAGGAAAACTTACCAAACCAGTAACTGACAGAAGAGGGCGATCCAAAACCATGCATTGGCAACTGCATCTGCCCCCTTTGTGACATCTGGGGAGATTGGCCCTGGGCCTACATTATTCGGTCCGAAAGCCCTGGCGCAGATCGTCGCGATGGAACCGAGGATCTGCGAGACGATAAGGGTAAAACACATGTGCATGCGAGTGAGGGTTTGTAGTAGGATGATTCCAAATCCAAGGCCTTGAATGGTGTCCAAGACGCCCAACCAGAGCCAGAGACTCCGGGATACGAGGGCGCCCCCAGTATAGCCGCCAGCGACCCAGGGAAGGAAATACCCGATACCGGAAACACCCCACCAGATCTGGATGAAGCGAGGGGCCCCGAGGCCACAGGCAAAGACAGGTAGGAACCAGCTGTGTTGCTTCGAGAATTGACTGACGAGGTAGAGAAAGGCAACCCAGACAAAACCGAAGAAGACGATGCAGAGGATGACGACCTGCCACGCATGGGTATGGATAGATGTCCACAGGACTGGAGGAGAAAGAGGCGTTAGTACTTATAAAAACACGGCGATGAAAACTCCATTCAAGGGGACATACAGCTCCAATTGCGGCCGTAAGGAGCGCTGAGAAAGAAGTTCTGCAGGATAACGGCCACGAAATTCCAAAGGACGATTTTACGTCGGAACAGAGACTTGTAGAACGAAGGCACCTTGCCCGGGCTTTGCCGATAGTAGTTGGGAAGACCGAAGATCAGAAGAAGACCAATGGCCCACAGGAGCATGGCGATCGGATAACAAATGGCACTGTGAGAAGTTAGCTGTTGCCTTCTTCTGAAGATAAGGATAAAACCACGTACGTCATTTTCCAGGTGTTGGAGATCTGATTCTCAGCAACCAGGAGACCCTCGCTCGAGGCCTTGCTCAAAGTGGAACCCCAATACCAGAGCACAATGATATATGCCTGCTGGATACCCTGGATAACACAGGCCCGGAAGATCCACTTCTTGACAGGCGCGCCGCCTTCATCACCAAAGTTCAACGCGAAGAAAATCGAGCCACTCGAGGAGGCCGCTGCGTAGAATCCACTACCAACATTCTGGATCCAGCCTCGCGTAAAGGAGTCGTCTTCCCAGTGGGCAGAGCCGATGAACAAAAAGGCAATACCATAGAGGAACCAGGGAGTCGAAAGGCATACCACAGACTTGAAATACCGGAAAACAAGCCACCAACAGGCCGATGTAATGGCGTACACCGTGGCAATGCCATACAACTTTTCCGCAGTCTGACCCACCTCACCAGTAAGCAGTGTAATCTGGTAGGAATTGGCCGCGACGATTTGACCGAGAGCCAAGAAGATGGTGTAGATGGGCCAGTCACCAATCTTAATCTGCATCCACTTCTTCAGTCCAGTCGGTGGCACGTAGTCTTTGCCAAGCAAAAATTCATCATCTGTGTCATCGTCGTCATGAAAGTCGAGTCCGCTATGTCGTGAGGCTGCATCATCCGCGTAGAAAGAGCCTCCAGGTGAGGCGCTGTGTTTATCGCGGTAGACCGAGGGGGTTGGTGATTTGATACGGCCAAGTCTTGCATCGCGGAATTTGTCAAACCACTTCCTTTCAGACTTGATGAGATATTCCTCGATACAGAACTGAGTCTCGGAGTTGGATCCGTTCAAGCCCTCCAATCGCCGTTCGAATTCCTTGTAGTACTCGCCGTTACTGTCAGTGAAGAAGGGGTCGACCTTCTGCAGCTTGAAGTCCTTCTTGTTCCCGACGACGGTGTCAAGAGACAAGACAGAGGCACTACTCAGTCGGTTTCCTGGTTCGGCGAAGGGCTTGGGTGGAGGAAGAAGTGTTTGGTCAGCTGAAGGTGGCGTAGCTGGGCTAAGCGGGGGCATAATGGAGTGGTGTGGATGCAATGAATCTTCACTATAGCGTCGGGGTGTTGATACACCGCGACCACTAGGTGCCTGGACAGCCTGCGCCCGCCTGCTCTCTTCAATCTGAGCCGGAGTGAGTGTATACTCGTCGTCTCCGTAGTAGCTGAGCACGGAATCAGTGTCGCTGCCATCATCGTGGTCAGAGTGTTCCAGGCCGTTTTCTTCTTCCTCGGCGATGTTCTCTGCGTCCTGTCCACGACGGCCCCGACTACGGCGAGACACATGACCTGGGCCTGATCGGACACCAAGCGAGAGCGAACGCTGCAATCCAGAAGGCTTCACCGCGTCGCCGGGGCTAGGGTCTCGGCTGTAAATATTTTTCTGCGGTATGGGGGAAGAAGCCAGATGGTTGAGGTTGGAGTAACTACTGTCTCGCGAGTGTGGCACAGAACGGTTCATTTTCTGCATCATCAAGGGGCTGCTCGGACGGGTTGACGGCGTCATGGCACCAGTAGGCGTCATTGAAGTGGACGGAGTCATGGAGAGACCATGGCCCTTGGTGACCTGCTTATTATGCACCTGGATGGCTGTCGACTGCAGAATCTCCAGATCCTCCACCCACTGGGCAACCGGAAACCGCTGTTTCGCAGACCTGGCACGCATCATGGCCCGAGTTTCTGTTTTGGAGCTGAGCGCAGCCTCGATAGCGAGCTTGAATTGGACGAGCAGATGTGATGTTGAGACAGACTCGACATTATACCACCAACCGGGCATCTGTCCTAGGCCACCGACCCGGGCTCCGATACCCAAGGCACCCTTGCGACCAAATTCGACCGCAACTAGACCGAAGGGCTCGTCGCGGGAAGGAATTAGGGCGAATTCTGCACCAGAGAAAATGTATGGTGGCAGCGCGGTGAATTCAGGGCGCGAGAAGACCCGACCAGGATAGACCTTCATCATACGGTCGAGCTTCAACGCCGCAAATCGACCGTAAAGATCAATCACAGGACCTACGCAGATCAGTTGCACGTTGGGGCGTGCTTCCAACACTGCGGGCATCACATCTGCGATCAAATCCACTCCCTTCTGCATGGACCAACGGCCAACAAAAACGAGCAGGTCCGCATCGGGATTCTGTTCCAAGCCAGCCCATTCCTGTGCCTGTCTTTTGAGCTCACCGCGGGCGGCCTCGAAGTCCGCATTAACCTGGATGTCTTCATCCTTGGGTAGGCCGCTGTCTTTCGTCCATTCTCCAACATCAGATGGATCCGGGTTAGGCAAGTTACCGACCTTGCGGAGGCCCCAGAAAATCGGATAGCGCGCGTAGGAGCGCTTACCGTACTTCTTGGACACGCCCACAGCTCCAAAGCCTTGTTGATGAACGCGGAGATAACTGGCGCCGGCGTGGAGAAGATTGAACACTTCGCCGAACTGAACATAGGAGCGGACAGTTTCAAGATCAAGGTTGAACACCGAGCAAACTTCTTCCTTCTCCTTCTGTGTGCGCATAGGCCATAAGCCCTGGAACTCGGCGTTGTGCAGTGATAGACAGGCCGGAATAGTCTCAGGAAGCAAGTACAGAGGGGCGAGAGAGCCGTGGTAATCGTTGATATGGTATAGGTCAATAGGGAAGCGCCGAATCGTTTCCGCGATGCATTGGTTCCAAGCAGAGTAATAGATAGCACTTTCAAGGTCATCCATTCGTGCAGGGTATGGTTCAGACTTCGTCTGCTGACGGAACACGGGTGCGTCGAGGAGGACATAGGTGATATTGTTGAGAACGTGATACTGGACATCGACCTGGTATGCTTTGCTCAGGATGGTGACCGTCATGGGCTCCGCGGGGGTATCAACGGGGTAGTCAACACCGCCAACACAAGGAACGACCCAGATGAGATCCTGGTGACCGAGCGTCTTTCCCATCAGCTGGGCCATGACGCCGAGACCGCCGATCTTGATCTTGATAGCCCAGTCCTCGATGTCATACTCCATGGTAGCAATCAAAACCATGCGCCGCTTGCCTGCTGCGGCAGCTCCCAAGGCAGTGGTGCTCTGCATGAAGCCAGACTTTTCAGCCAGACGCATGAGTGGGTTGGCGGGACCCGTCTTGCCAGCCTGCATATGCTTGAATTTCCGCCGCAGAGCCAATGGGATCATGGAGTGTGTCTCGCTGACACCGACCTGGTTGAACTTGACCTTGTAGAACGACTTCATGAAGATGTAGACACAAGCCGACGCAGTTATGATAGGGATGATCCAAAAGAGGACGAACATGGCGATCTGAATGTTCTGGTGTCCGACAGGGATAAGCTGGTATTGCATCCTTGCGTCGCTGATGTAGAACTTCCAGGAGAGGTAGGGTGAAGGGGGATGATGCGTAATGTTGATAAGAGTGGCCGAGAGGGACGATGGTGGCAGTCGGTCCAGAATATTATCGTTGTCCGCGTCACCCAGCACCCAACTCTGGTCGGGCTGTCCATCTGGATTCATACCCCAGACATTGAGCTGACCGACTGCCGGCCATTCGGATGTAAAGTGGTACTTCCAGTACCCATCCTCGGGATCCAACTTGACGTCGTTGTCCAGTCCGCCGTCAAATCCGTACTGGTTGTACGGCCCGTTGAAAAATACATGCGGGAAGCGTCGCTGCACATTGTGTTCCCAGCCATAGTCGCCTTCCTGCACATAGTCGCTGCTACCGGTCCAGCGACTCCAGTACTCGACACGGACATGGTGGCCTTTCCATGCCTGCTTGCTCGTGCCAGACCATTCAAGCGCATTAATCGTATCATTACCACCCTTGTAGGTGATCCAGTCCGAAAATGACGTTCCCCAGTTGGTGGAGTAGCGATACATATCAGCGCCGGCGGCGTGATGCTGGATGAACAGTGTCCCATTGTCTTCGCGGTGGAGAAGACTGCTCGAGTAATTGGCCGAATGGAAGACTATGGGGTTGTCGATTTGCCCGATTCGAAACAGGAAGTGGTCCACTGCGTTCGTAGAGGCGGTTCCGTCGACGTTGGTGGCATTGTTCACGGTGACTCTGTGCACCCCGTTGTATACACCAGTCAGGCTGGCGGTCCACCGCCACAGACCAGGGATCTGACCGGTCAGCTTGCCCTTCTGTTCGGGGATAGCAGAGCAATGGACTGTACTGAGGTCGATCGACGGCGTCTTTCCGATTTCGGTGGATGAGTTGAACGAGATAGCCCGAGTCACCGCATCGCAGTCCATTTCTTCCGAGAACTGCAGCTCGAGGGGCACCGTCTCGGATGCATCCGGTGCCACAGTCGAACGCAGTGGAGAGTCGTGACCTGCATTCTCATCATCGCTGGGCTGGAACTTCGTGATCGTGGGCCGTGGTTTCTTGAACAAATTGGAAGGCACATATGCGCGGAACTCATAGCGGTCCATTGTCAAGTTTGGATAGCAGCCGTTGAACTCCTTGGATCCACCATAGCCAAGTTTCTGGGTACTAGCCTCCAGCTTCAGCTCGTCGTACGGGTAGAAGAGGTTCTTGACGTGCGTTCCAGCCGGGAAGGGGGCGATAAGGGCAGTCTCATCATCGGTACAGTTGAATTCATAGTTGATGGTGCGGTTGACATTCTGATACACCAGCCAGACCATCTGATTTCTGTCCTTAGAACCCAGGTCTTGCACATCTGGGTTGATGTCCCGTCGCACAGACCACATGCCGGTCTCTGTAACTGTTCCATTCGAACCGGGATAGTGAACAGGCTCAGTTTTCTTCGATAAAGTCGAAATCAAGTAGCCTTCATTCAACATAGGAAAATCCTCGCGCATCTGGTACATGTGCTTGAGGATATTGCGGACTGGGTGAGACGGGTCACGATGATCGTACGCAACAGACTCGTCATGGCAGCCATTGCGGCCAGCCTCAATAGGCCATTGATAGTATTGGGACGAGTCCAATGAGAAGCAACCATGAGATTTCCAGGCGGTTGCAGGCGACATTGCTTGTCGCCCATAGATGTAGTTGGTCGCTGTTGCATCCAAAACATAGAATGCTTGCTCTTCGCCCCAGAGAAGAAGAGGGATACCGGGCAGCATGAGGGTAGTAATGAAACTACCAAGCAGCTGCCGCTCGACACCGTACTGGATAGCCGGCCACCGGAAGACATCTTGGTTGGTGACACCATACATATGTCTCGGGTCGAACTCTCCAGTATTGGCATTAATCAGATCGTTTTTCAGAAGCATGTCATTCCATGCTTCAACCCAATCAAGAGGCACGTCGAATCCAGCATCCAGTTGGCCATCCATGCCCAAGAAGCGCGTGAGGCTCCGGTAGGTTGAGTAGTGGAATGCGGCTGCGTCAATGGCCTCATGGCCCGCCTCGCGAAGAAAAAGCTGTGGGTTTGATTCATTCGTCAATTTCATGGCTTCCATAGTATTATTCACTTTCTGGTTCGCCTGACGACCGCGGCCAAGATAGATAGAACCGAACTGATTCCCTCCGGTAATCTCACCGGCAATAAAGAAGTTCTTCTTTCCGACCTTGCGTGCGCACTCGCGATAAGCCTTAGACATCTCTCCCAGCGCGTCGACTGTAGCCTGAGTCGCCTTGTCGTACCGAAAGCCATCTATATCAAAGGAGGCAATGATCATGCACGAATGACGGATCAAGCGTTCACGAACGGTAGGATGCCACTCCCGAAGACGATCCTGAACTGAGGCGAATTTGGCGAGCTGCCGCTTCCAATCAGGCCAAACACCAAAGGCTTCAATATCACCGTATTGATCAAAGTCACTGTTGTAGCACCCGACAAGGCCTGAGATCAGGGACTGGTTGACCGGCATACCATTTTCATACCAGAAGCGGGGATAGTCACATGTTGCATTATATTCGTTTCCAATATCGAAATCGACGTAGCGACGGTCTGACTTCCATACAGCTTTGTATTCCTTTTCAGAAAACGGGGTCGACGTGTTCAGATGGCCTTCAAACCCGATGAGATCGCCCATCCTGCATCGACGATTAGGTGCCTTCTCTTTTGTTTCGGGGAGGTTGTCAACTCACGTGGCAATGGTGTTATCCAGTACAACATACATTCCACGCTTGTGGATCTCAGTGATGGCGTTGCGCCACGTTTCGATTGTTCCAAAATGTTGGTCGAGAAGGGTGGTATCGAGTGCTGAATACCCATCAGAACCCCACGGCTGGTTCATCAAGATTGTACCGGCAAGGTACAAGCCCTGTCACTGTCAGCATTTTTCTGTTATTTTCAGTCCACCATATCTTGACGCACCTTGATCCCCATGCCTTGGAGATAATCCAGAGTGTCGAGCAGTCCGGCCACATCACCGCCATGGCGCATTTGATTCGAGTTCAGATCATGTTCGAACTGGCTTCCGTTGATATTGTCGTTGGTTGGATCACCATTGACAAATCGATCCATGAAGAGGGTATAAAATGGGAAGCGCCAGTTATCTGGAGAAGGGTGATAGGCACCCTGATGGTCCGGCCATTCTCCCCAGTACTCAGCGGGATTCGTTGCGGTTTTGTTCTGGTTGATGTTGTATTCGAGGAGCGATTCGTCGTACGGCCAACATGATGCCACCGATACGAGCAGCGCGACCACGCCTACGGAAGTCCTCCACATGGTGGACGGGCTGGAGGGATCGTCGGTCGATCAGACTCGTGCCGATCACTCAGCGAGCGCAGCGATGACCGATTGCGGAGATATCCCAACCTGTAGTCGAGAAGAGATGCGTTATTCACCGCGCATGTATTGGAAGATGATTTCCCGAGACGCTTGTCCTCGGATCGTGGGAAACGAATGTGGGATTGCGAGCGAACTCAGTTACCTGGCGGCGTCGTCGCCAGCGCAGTTGTAGTCGACAGGAATAGGAACCAAACGAATGCAAATGACAGAAACGAAAGACGAAGAACGAGCAGGAAATGTCAGATAGTAGCCAGAACTCCAGACTGGGATGCGATACGGTTTATGATAAAGGGCTGTGGGATATCTAGCTGACGGGTCGTGGTGCTAATGACACACAGAATATGGATAACTGCTAATAATAACATCAGGCTGATACTAGAGCCAGCTTCATTGCTTTGCCTCCGGCCCACACACACTGAAATCGACTAGGTACATGGGGACATGGGTACCAGAAGGAAGTGGCAGTGGCCATTCACAGTTGCAGCCTCCGTAACGGACAGGTTCTTCGTTTGGCATCCATCCACTAGACCGACCTTACCATGAGGCAGTTTCCTGGTTACGGAGATACGAAAAGTAAAATTTCCCAGAGCAGGCTAGGGTGTCAAGGCGAATCCAGCACGAATAGGCGGCAATGGCTACCGACGTTGTCGTATCGCTAACGCCATACTGCGATCGAGTCTACTCCGGATGTGCCGGTGGAGCGCGCCAATAATGGGACCGATGGAGCTGTCGATGCTTGAGCCGGCAGCTATGCCGTTCAAAACCTCTTAGACGTCCGTGGGCTAGTGAGGCTCGACTCTGGACATTAGTAGTTCCCTTGACGCTTGTTAAGGATCCATCCCATCTTTGTATGCTTTTCTTGGGACGCCCTCTGGCGATGCCCACGTTATCTCACGCAATACGAAGGATGCATAGCCACCTGGAATCTCATGTTGCAATCCTCGTGGGACCATTGGCTGTGAATGACATGGTTGGTCTGCGTGAAACTTCCGAGTCACACTAAACAGCGAGTGCAGCAGATGTCTCAGGCTAATAATGGTCTTTAGCGAGCAGTGTGGTCGGCAGGAGTCCGGTGAGCCCAAATTTGGATAGAATTAGATAAGACCCGTGTTTGCTGAGTGGTTGTACCGTTGAGGGCAGAGATTGTGGCGTTGAGGTTCCTGATTTACTCCAACACGACGGAAGCCTTATGTCTGCGACACGCGTTTCGTAAGGATCAAACTGTGTATACAATTGTTTTGTCGGTTCCTTCTCGTTTCAATTCTTCCTCGTCCCTCCTCTTCCTCCCCAGGCGAGTCATGCAGAAGCGTTGACAAAAATTTCTAGAAAGAATGTAGGAGCCGGCGGACCCACGGGCCAGCGTCGTTGAGCCTTTCGGGTCGGGCGAACCAACCCAAGGCCTTTGAGACACGGGACGCATCCGAAAACAAGCCAGCAGTGAAAAAAACAAGACCTTATCTCCACCGATGGTGCTGCCAAGCCCGGTATTGTTCGTGTTCCCGATGATTCCTGCCGAGTCAACACCAGCCCTGGAGGTTTCGTCGTGACAGTACGTTACTTCCTGGGAACAACAGCGAAAAAAAGAAGAAAAAAAAAAAGTGGATAATAATAGTCTGGTGGAATCAGTGAGGCTTGGATTACATCGCCCGACACATCCGGGTAGCTTGAATTGGGTATTATTGTGCAGAGCTGCTCAATCCAACCGTTTATGCTTCTTGGCTTTGGGGACTCTTTTCAGATAGAGCCATCAGAAATACCAAGTTCATTTGTTGCTACTCGTAGACCCCGGCATTGCTTAGAGTTGCTTTACCAGTGGAGATGCATATATATATATATATATACAAATATTTGGTCTGCAGGTCCATGAACTGGGTTGCATTATGGCCCATTTGTCTATTCAAACCGAAGATATATCTTAGCCCCAGAGCCCCCAACAGGAACGGACGAGGTGGAAAATTGTTATCTTGAACATCTCTCGAGAAGTTACCAGGAGGAGAAATGGCATTATAACGTCTATCACTAATCAGAAGGATTCTGGTGGCTGATACTTGGTAGGGACATCTACCAGACTTAACGGCAGAGGAAGAGATTTTCCGGCACCCACTTCTCTCCAGATATGGCTCTTCTTCGTACCATAAGTAGGTGTGGGAGATGGTTCCTACCATAACAGTGGATAGTTCATCGAACTGGTAATATTCTGTGCCAACGCGGGATGGTCTTATTGCCCAAGGATGTAGGCCGTATGGTTGTCACGTTTGAGGATCCTTCCCCCCCAAAAGGCTGGAAACACCCCCTAGTTGAGGTCGCTATACGAGAACGTCATCGATACAGGTGCTGGATCACAGAAGACTGCCCTCTGTGGCACAATATCCCCATCTATTATTATCCGATTCTTGCCGATGGGACGTTTGTCCGGTATTATCCTACCAGAGCATTCCCCGTAGTCCACCTGAGACCCCATTTCCTCGTGGGATTGTCTCGGCCAATGCTAATTCCGTATTGAGCCAGCCACGATTGGACATGTTTCCAACGAAGAATATTGGTTCTTGTCGGCCTCGTCCGAGTGAGGGTCCTCCACATTCTCCTCTGTGCCATGCTGCACCCCCGAACGCGACAGCAGTCCCTCGCAGATCCGTCCCCTTTTCTGTAGCTCTCCTTTGCATCTGGCCGGCTCTATTCGTTCTGTCCTTCCTTACTGTTCTTCGTTCATGTCGTCGGCTGTCACTCATTCTGCCATTCGGGCTGTCATTCTTTTTGCATCATCACACGCTCGTTCTGGACAGTGGCCCATCCCACAGTGTTCTGCGCTCTTACCTGTATTTCCCCAGGCCGCTGCTTATCTCCATCATCCCTCGTTTGTCATTGGTGATAGCGTGATCTTATCAACCGTAAGAGAGGCCTATATGCTTTCGTGACGTGTCAGACGCGCTCCACCAACACGAACGGGGCCAGACAGTGTCTTTGCTTTTGGGCATATATCTTCCACATTCCTTTCTCATGTCCTTCCTTCTGTCCTGCCTCTACCTGAGCCTGTGTGGCTCAGCATTGGCAGCCAATCTCACGTCATGGAAATCCAGATCCATCTACCAGACCATGACGGACAGGTTCGCGCGGGCCGACGGCTCGACCACCTCCGCGTGCAACACCACCGCCGGTTTATACTGCGGAGGGACTTGGCGCGGCACGATCAATCATCTCGACTACATCCAAGGGATGGGCTTCGATGCGGTCATGATCTCCCCCATCATCGAGAATATCGACGGCCGCGTTACCTACGGTGAAGCCTACCATGGGTACTGGCCGCTGGACCTGGACTCGCTGAACTCGCGTTTTGGCACGAAGCAGGACCTGCTCGACCTGAGCGATGCGCTCCACTCGCGCGGGATGTACCTGATGATGGATACCGTGATTAACAACATGGCGTACATGACGCATGGGCAGGACCCTGCGACGGCAATTGACTACTCGGTATTCACGCCGTTCAACAGCTCGGACTATTTCCACCCCTACTGCAAGATTAAGGATTGGAACAACTTCACCGATGCTAGCCTATGTCAGACGGGTGATCTGGAGGTCGCATTGCCCGATCTGTTCACAGAGCATGTGGAAGTACAGGATCGTCTCGTAGGCTGGGCCAAGGAAATGATCCAAATGTACTCCATCGATGGACTTCGCATTGACGCCGCCAAACACGTCAATGCCGAATTTCTCGCCAAATTCGTTAATGAGGTCGACGTATTCACCACCGGAGAGGTTCTCCAGCGCGAAGTCAATATCATTTGTGACTACCACAACCAATACATCACGAGCATGCCCAATTACCCGATCTACTTCTCGATGCTGGATGCCTTCACGAAGGGCAACACGTCCTCATTACTAAGCCAAGTGGAAGCCATGAAGGGTCCCTGTCACGACGTCACTGCCCTTGTGTCTTTTTCGGAGAACCATGACCAGCCGCGGATTCCCAGCATGAACAAGGACATCGCGGTACGTCCCCTTTCTTTACCCATCCCTCAAACTCTGTCTAAATCAGCCTACAGCTAGCGAAAAACGTCCTCACGTTCACCATTCTCTTTGATGGCATTCCCATGATTTATCAAGGCCAAGAGCAACACTTGGACGGACCAGGGACTCCGAAAAACCGCGAAGCCCTGTGGCTATCCAAGTACGATACGCAAGCTGAATTATACCAACTGATCACCAAACTCAACGCCATCCGCAAGCATGCCTATACCCTGGGCAGTGACTACCTCGAGGCGCAAACCAGACCTATCTACCGGGACGGAAGTGAGCTTGCATTCTATAAGGGCATCGACGGCCGACATGTCATCATGGTTCTATCAACACAAGGCGCTCAGGGGAATCCATACCCTCTGTATCTGCCCGTGTCCTATAATCCGGGAACGGCGGTGATGGAGGTCCTCAATTGTGTGAACTATACGGTGGATGGCGATGGTCAACTCATGGTGCCTATGGAGAAGGGAGAGCCGCGGGTATTTTTCCCGACTGAGCTGATGGACGGAAGCGGATTGTGTGGATATTCCAAAGATAATGTTACGTTTTCTGAGTTGAAAACAGGACAGGACTCGACCCGAACATCGCTAGGCAGCAAGATGACAGGTAGTGCTGCTCTTGTTGTGATGCTGTCATTAGGAGCGAGCCTGGTGTTATGGTGAACGAAAATACCTTTTCTCTTTCTCGTTTTGGCTTCCTTTCTGTCTTTCCCCCAGATATATCCGCTTAGGGGTTCTTGTTATGTCCGTCTGTCGCTTCTTTTCTCATTTCCTGTACATTATCGGCGGCTCGACCACGGTGCATTTTGTTCCGCAACCGCCCTTCTTCTGGCCTGTCACTATTCCATTGACTGCAAGTCATTCCTCAGTGTAATTAATACATAATAATAATACCCTCCCATTGTGCGATTTGTGCTACTTGTGCTATTATTATTAAACAATGGAGAGTCGAGTTTTTCTCCACAGAAAACACGAGAAGTTTCACCGAAATATTACCGCACCGCCCAAAAAAAGAAAACGCAGACCCATAATTCTGCAGGTCTTACACAGACCCAAGTTACGGAACCTCGCCTGGGACATAAAAGATCGAAGAGTGGGTATGTCTCGGAGATCAGGGACCAGTGGGGCAGGGCTCAGAGCCTTCTGCCAGAGCCGGCGGATGTCCTTCAACGGATCAACTATCGGTAGTTCAAGCCATCGTAAAAGACGGTCTGATTCACCTAATTATAATGATCCAGGATTAAGGCCTCCCAAGAACAGTCTAGCAGGGGTCTCACAGAGATAAGAAACTTAACAATAAGAAGGATGCGAGGCGCTGGCTAGCGGTAATCAAAGTCGTGGAATCATTACAGCTGTATTTCACGGTGGACAAAAACCATCCGGCCGAATTCACCGTCCAGTGATATCCAAAAACCGCATTGGACCAGCGGACAGTGATAGTTGCTTACAGTTTGACCCAGAGCGAAAGGAGATGCTCTCATTCCTGTCATTCTGCCTTCCCCGAAGGGATGGCCATGGGAAGAAACAAAAGCAGATAGAAGGTTGGCACCCCGTCGCCCAATACCGGGCACGCCGTTATCAGCCTCGCTAAGATGACGGAATCCCAGAAGCAGCAACGCAATTGGACACACTGCAGTCATGGAATGCACCCGATAACACTCTAATCTTCCAGGGGTTTGAATGGCACGTCCCAGCAGACCGGAAGCACTGGCAGCGGCTACAGCACGCATTACCGGCGTTGAAGGCTATCGGCATTGACAACATCTGGCTTCCCCCCGGATGCAAGGGGATGGACCCGTCTGGGACTGGATATGATATCTATGATCTATATGACTTGGGAGAGTTTGACCAAAAAGGCTCGAGAAGTACCAAATGGGGCACACGGGAGGAGCTGCACAGTCTGGTCGACAACGCTCATGCCCTCGGCCTGGGGCTCTATTGGGATGCGGTTCTCAACCACAAGGCCGGGGCGGATCACACCGAGCGCTTTCACGCCATCAGGGTCAATCCAGAACGTAGGTCAATAACTTTTTGGTTTGCCGTGGGAGGATGAAAGCGCTGACCAACTAGGACGAAACATGGCAATCTCCAAGCCATTAGAGGTCGAGGGCTGGGTCGGCTTCGACTTTGCCGGCCGTGGCGACCTTTATAGTCCGATGAAGTATCACTGGCAGCATTTTTCCGGGGTTGATTGGGATGACCAAAGCCAAGAAAAGGCCATCTTTCGAATACTGGGGCCTAACAAGGGCTGGGCGCAGGATGTCTCGACAGAAAATGGAAACTATGACTATCTGATGTTTGCTGATCTGGACTTATCGCACCCAGAGGTACGGGAAGATTTGCTGAACTGGGGTACCTGGATCTCTAACGAACTTGCGTTGGACGGGATGAGACTGGATGCCGCGAAACATATGTCGACGGGTTTTCAGAAGGCCTTTGTTGAGCACCTTCGGAAAACGGCGAATCCAAATTGCTTCGTCATTGGGGAGTACTGGTCCGGAGACGTCCGGGATGTGGTGCGATATCTGGACGAGATGCAGCATGCGGTATCCGCTTATGATGTGCCTCTGCTGAATCGATTCTCCAGTCTGTCTAGAACGAAAGGAGCAGATTTGCGGGGGGTCTTTAAGGATACACTGGTGCAGCGCAGGCCCGAACATGCAGTGGTAAGATACGCCTAACCTTCTAGCAGAGCCTTCTGCTGACCTGGACGAAGACAATCGTTGCAAATCATGACACCGTGAGTGAATCGTCTACTGACCTACTGATGCGTGATACTGATCTTGATAGCAACCTGGACAAATGATGGATGTATGTATTTAAGCTCGATAACTCTTCCCCTCCATTTCTCTCCAGCTTACCCTCGCAGACTCCAGTCAAGCCATGGTTCAAACCGCTGGCGTACGCCCTGATCCTCCTCCGCAAAGAAGGCCATCCCTGTGTCTTTTATGGAGATCTCTACGGCATTCGCGCAAATGTCAAACGCCCAATGACCCCCGCCTGCAAGGGCAAACTACCCATCCTCACACAAGCACGCAAGCTGTTCGCGTACGGCGAACAACAGGACTATTTCGACGCCCCACACTGCATCGGTACGCCTCTGGCCACTTATCCCATCCCAGCTGGATGTTCTCGGCTGACCATTCAGGATTTGTTCGGTACGGAAACGCCCGCCATCGTGGCCTCGCCTGCGTCATGAGCAATTTGGGCCCGGCTACCAAACGGATGTACGTTGGCACAGGACATACGAACGAAGAGTGGACGGACGTCCTACAACCCGGCAGACCATCTGTCTTTATTGACAAACGGGGATATGGGGATTTTCCCGTCGACGGGATGAGCGTCAGTGTGTGGGTTGAATCAACCGCTGCTGGCGGAGCTAATCTCCGCGAGGATTTGTATGTCTCACCCTTCCTTTTGCTGAAACTTTTGGTTCTCTCTTAAACCAGCTGCATGGGGCTGACTGGATCCGGATTGGAAGGGATATAAACATCTACGACCTATAGTCGACTGGCTGGGTGTAAGTATGGACCCTGGGCTATCCCAAGTAGGCTGGGACCATCAAGCGATGGATTAGCCGCCGCTCCTGGGTCAAGGGTCCACAGCTTCTTGACTTTCATAACTGATGTGACGCGCTGGCCCGCTAATATTACTCGATTCTTAATATCTGTCTCCGACAGATACGTCTTATAGGTTTAATATCCGGCTTGCATTGGCCCAATGTCAGCCGTCGCCATATCCCTACAATACTACGGTTGTTAAACTTATAGTCGTAGTATAACCATCCTTGAACAAGGTCTTTTTGTCAACTCCGGTGCAGAGGAGTATGGCTAAGAGTCGTTAGTCCTGCCATAATGGATAAACAGTTCTCGAAGCGTGGAATCTCAGCATTGAATCTCTGAGTCATCCTATCCGGCGTATCGTCCTGGAAGGAGGTTATATTCGACGTCCCAATGCTCTTTGGCCGCCATCAAGAAGATCTACCTCTTCCAAAAGGATCGAAGTTTCTGTCTGACTCGGAAAGTGAAGATTGTCATCAGGGACGACCAGCGACATCCAAGCACTTCATGTTGAGGGACTCCAAGGATGCCCATTTCCTCATTTGTAGCGTGGTGGAGTCCGGAGGGCAGACTTGGGCAGGGTTGTATTCCAATTGATCCCATAGCATTTGTGTTACTCCAGACTTGAATAGCCACAGCAAGGCTTTAAAATGTGAACGTTGATCTCTTCTACAGTTTCTAGCTTGTGCCAGCTCCTGCCCTTCCTTTCGATGCTTCGTAGCTCCGTCCGCCCTGTTCTGGCCAGCGGTTCCGCTACTGGACCCTTACTGTTGCAGTATCGCACTAGCAGGATCCCTAGTGAGCCTTAACAACCTTGGAAGTTGAGGTTTAGATACTATCTCCCAGTGCCTCCATAGGACCCCGCCGTTATCCCGAAGCTCCGTTATGTTTGATATTTCATTTCCCATAGAGGATTCTCTCGATCCCAACGAACGTTTCTCCCGTTTCTTTATTTGGAATTAAATCCACAGTCAAACATAGAAGCACAGATAGAGCAGTGATTTTATCCGCACCTTCGTTCGTTAATATGTTCATGTTCCCAAGGATGCATCCCAGCTCTGAACCAATTCCAGAGTGTCTGGGCGATTCGAGATGAAGAAGGAAATAAAAGGCACCTTTCTGAGGATAATCGAAAGTAGCATACGAAACATCCGTTAGGGGAAGACAGAGCGAAGCGGAGGATATGATGATAAGAAGCATAGATGACATGGCACAGAATGGGACTAACAGAAAAATTGGGAAACTTGAAACAGCGTTGGAGGACATAGACAGCTCACGAGCCAGAGGTCTCAAATCACAATCAAAATTCCCCATACTGATAGATGCCTTCCTCCAGGGCTTTAATTTGGAGGGCCAACACTTTAGAGTAGTATCTAGCCGTCGCTAAATTGCCTCCATGGAAAAAAGTCCTTGGTGGCCACTATCCTGCCACATGGTCCTGATTTCCCCCTCGCCATTATACCCCCAAACATCAGACACCTTGTCAGCGACCTTCTTGCCTAGAATAATGCTAGTTTGCGAGCGCATGTTGTCGTATCCTGTGGCGAAGATACTCTCATCGCCTTCCAGCTCAGAACCATCGGCAAACCTCAAGCCACGAGGCAGCACCTCGGCGATCTCATGGCCTTGTTTCACCTTGATTCTGCCATCTGCAATCATCTGCGAGGCACCGACATCAATGTAATAGCCACCACCACGCTGGAAGTACTTCATGAACAGGCCAGCGCCATCGGGGCCGTAGTCGATCCTGAATCCAGCTCTTTCAAGCCTTTCCAGAAGCTCCCGATCATACTCTGCTTCTTTCGAAGTGATGTGAGCCTGAATCGCTTTCATGACCGGCGTAGGGGTGCCATGCAGCAGGAGGTCTGCGTCTTCCACTGGCGGACCATCCTCTTCGTAAAGGCCCTTCTGACCAATCTTCGTAATGGCAGCCGAGGAAACGACATAGGTTGTCGATCTCTGGACCATCGTAACCGCATAGCCCTTTTCTTGATAATCCTGTGCTATGTCGTGGGCCGAGTTACAGGATCCCACCACGATGGATTTCTTGCCATGGCCATCCTTCTCTGCACCGGGGAATTGTGATGAGTGACAGAGCCGTTTGCCCTGAAAGATTTCCATCCCCGTGATGTAGGGCATCTTCATTTTGCCAGAATGTCCTGTGGCTTGAATAATATAGCGCGGGTGAAAAGTTCTGACACGGCAGGTCCCATCGCCCTGTTGCTGAGAGAGCGACACGGTCCAGGTGGTATTTTGCTCGTCCCATTCGCAGTGAGAGATAGTCGTGCTAGTCCAAACGTTGAGTTCCAGCATTTTAACATAGCACTCAAAAAAATCGGCCAGCTTATCCTTTGATGTGAAAATAGGCCAATGTGCTGGAAACTTCACATAGGGCATATGGTCGTACCACACCGGATCATGCAGGACGAGCTGACGATAGCGGAGACGCCAGTTGTCTCCCACTGACTCGTTTTTGTCGATGATGAGAGAATCCACACCCAGCATCTTCAGTCTCGCAGCTGCGGTCAAACCGCCTTGCCCGGCACCTGTACAATGGGGTCAATGATGGTTTACGAACGTGCCGGGATAGAAATCTCACCGATAATAAGCACGGTGGGCTCACGGTTGTCCGCATAAGTAGCCGAATCAACTCGTTTCTCAGCCCAGTTCTTGCGGTCTGGGTGACCTCCGTGTTCCGCTCCCTTTGGTCTTCGATAACCAAGACGCTCCTCATGGCCGTTGAGTTCCTGCAGAGCAGTGAAGAAGGTGAAGATCCTCCATATATCACCTTGCATTGCGAGGCGAGCGATTCCGACGCCGGACCCGTGAACTGTCTCAGCCTGGAAAAAGAACTGGATGCCCTGGACTTCGCCGGCTCCATCAAGTGCGCACAGCTTGGGGGCGCGCACAGGGGAGCTCCTATCAATTGAGACCTTGCGGAGTCGCATGCCATCTCTGGACTCGGAGCATCTCTCATGAACTTGAAAATAGCCTCATGGCCGTTCACGGTCCGAAGCTGCCAAGATAGAGCGAGATGATCACGCCAGAAGCCATTCTCCCCAAATAAGCTTGCCACTTTGCGGTAGTTGCGTTGGGCGAGGGCAAGATTGAAAACATCGACCAAATCAGTCGCAACCAGCTCGGCATCGACATTGACGCCTTTCGATGGCGCTGGGAGCCGTGCCAGTGGGATGTTGACTGAACCTGGCACAGTCCGGAGGTGCGAGGGCACACTGTTCTGGATGTGTAATGCGGCCATTGTGAGCAGGAGATGAAAAAAATGGATAGATTGGACGTTGGTGGTTGTGTAGCTGAATGTTGTCTAGTTGTAAGAGACTTTTTAGAGGTGGCTAACGAGACTATAGTATATATATATCTGGGTTTCTCCCCAAACTGATGGAGCTGATCCATTCGGTCGGGTGATATTCGTTTCCGACAAGCAGATATTCTTAATCCACTGTTTGAAAACGTTTCTCCCTCTCAAGCCCTGAGGATTTTTTCTGAGGGGCAAATCTCGTTGGGGACAGAGGGCGGCTCCGACATGCATACATTCGGTTCACGTAAGGGGATGAATACCGGGCCGACGCTAGGATTTTGAGTTACAATTGCTGTACATTCATTAGTAAACTCTGTAATCGATTTGAAAGGGCCGTTGATGCATCCTGTTGACCGAAGGTGCCCAAGCGTTGCGGCATTGCTAGCATGCGAAGACTATGCTGTCGGAAGCGGAAAGAATCCCCTCCGTACACCCGACGCTGTATTCTAAGCCCAGTTCGCCTGCGAAGGCATCCACCCCAGCCTGTGGCTTTTGTTGCTCCGCAAAATAGAGGGCTTAGCACGTCGGTGAGTCGTTCACTTCGGGGGCGAGAGGCGGACTGGTCGAACGGAAGCCGACGCCTGTCGTTGAATCGGAATTCCTAGCTAAAGCGCATTCTCCCAGTTGAGTTTACGTGGAGGGACAGGAATCACCTGAAATTGTAATATATAATGTTCGAAATACCCACCAGTTCTTTCTCAACAGGTTCAAAGCGACTTCTCTGAGTTACGTATTTCATTCTTAGTAGTGACCATGCCCCAAGAGCACTTCCCAGGGAGGCATTTTGCTCGCAAAGACGAGGAAATGCCACCCAATGCCAACGAAATCCAGCACTTGGAACAAGGGGGAACCACCGAGATTCAGTCTACAGGAAGCATCATGATTTCGCCCGAGCTTTTTGAGAAGCTTTACCTGAACCCAAAGACTCCCGTTGCTGGGAATCTGCGGAGTATTATTGGCAATCCAACCCCTATGTAACGCAATCATCCTCGCATTGCCCCGGTGGCCAGTTACTGATGCCAGCCTAGCGCTATCACAGGCTTCGTGATGAGCTTGACCCCTTTATCATGCGCCCTTATGGGCTGGAGAGGGGCGAGTCATAATGGTGCTGCCCACATGTAAGTAGTGCTCAAGATGATCTACCCTTTCCCCAAAGTGAATGTCAACTCATGACAAGATAGCGGCGGCTACATCTTTTTCGGGGGCATTTGTTTGCTCGTCGGTGGGCTGCTGGAGTGCATAATTGGTAACACATTTTCGTCTGTTGTTTTCATGTCTTTTGGTGAGTTATTTTGACGTCCTTCGACACTATTATGTTGTCTGATACTGATCATTAGGGTGCTTCTATCTCGCCCTCGCCGCAACATTGCAGCCATTCTACGGCGCATATGCCATCTACTCTCCCTCGCCTAGCGATCCTGCTGCAGGCCTCACGACGGAGGGCTTCAATGCTAGTTTTGGTTTGTGAACTGCCACCTGCACTCGTTTCCTTTTCGTCCAAGATTCTGATCAAAGGTATGATATCTAGGATTCTTCTTGGTTTTCTTCAACGTGCTCTGCTTTTTCTACTTGGTATGTTCCTTCCGGACCAATTTGGTCCTGGTTTGGATCCTATTCACAGTCGTCGTGGGTGTTGGTCTTTTGATTGCATGCTATTTCAAGTTAGCAATGCAAGAGACCATCACTGCGCAGAGGCTTCAAGTGGTGAGGCTGCCTCTACCCAGTTGAAGAGCTTAATGCTTAAGATTGAACTCTAGGGCGGAGGGGCGATTCTTTTCGCAGCCTGCCTCGGTGGGTGGTATCTATTACTTTCTCTGTTGCTCGCAGCGGTGGACTTTCCATTGTCGCTTTCTGTGGGCGACCTATCTTATCTTGTTCCCGGCTTATCTCAGTTGAAGAGGTCTGGTAAAGAGACAGTCTAGCACGGGAGGGAAGAGAATGTGCAGTTGGGACATGTTGCAAAGCTAGTTCACTATCACTTAAATGACTGACAGCGTCACCAAGGCTTCTTGTTCAAACAAGTAGACTATCCTTGTCAAAGTGGACATACGCTTCCCCTGTTCCTTTCACGTGAGGAGCGGAACCGACTCGGAGGATGCATGCATGGGGGCCGGACGATCGGAGCCGATCAAAGCAAATACGGAGTATTCTCTTGGACGTTGGGAGTCTGTGCACCGGGCTTTATCTCCGAGGTACCATTATCATCGTAATCCTTAAAGTTTAAAGACATACTAAAGGAAATAGAGAGACTTAGTTGTAGGTGGAGTTGAAACCTAACACAGTAGTAGTGAACCTATGCAGGCTGTCATGGACAATGCTCAGCTGTTCGCCTCTTTAAGCAGCCATGTGAATACGGTCTCTCTCTGGAAACGAGTAGATATAGCTCAGCTGCTGGGTCCCCTGTTTCGTCAAGCTGCACCTTGTTCCCTGTGTTGTTGTCATCCTCCTGGAGTTGGTATGTCAGCTTCGAATGCCCTCTCCATCCCCGCAAAAGCAACCCCGCCACCCCCGCAAGTTGCAACGGAAACGGACCAAGATTTCTCTCCAAAAAGGAGCCATATGGCGTTGGACTTCGCTCCTAATCGCGATACATGAACGTCCTACAATATCATGACGAAAAGACGCCAGAATCACTCCTGCGAGCAATGCAGGAAGTCCAAGAAAGCTTGTGACGGCTACGTGATCAATAGCGACCAGAATTGTAGCGATAGTGAGTATTTCGGGCCACTCCGCTATCCAGCCCTGACGGCCTAATCAGAAACAGAAGCCTTCGACCTCTTGCTTCCTTGTTCTTACTGCTTCAGAACAAAGAAGACGTGTAGTCTGAATCCTCACTGGGCACAACGCCATCGGCCCTCCACGGATCACGGTCTCAATGATCATGAAGACAGCAGCCTTGATGATGGGCAATGCCAAGTCAAGAGGCAGCGAGTTGAGTCAGGGAACAATAAGATAGCCCCCAGGGACTCGTTGGTGCAGCTCCTACGGGCGTCTCCACAAGGGACTGATGTCCTTAGCTGGGGCACGTTCTCTGCGCCCAGCGATCCTCCTTCGATCACCGACCCAGGCGGAGCAACGCAGGAACAACATGAACTTGAGAGGCTGGAGAGTTTTGGACAAATCAACTTTGTGGCTCCATACGACAACCATACTGCCCACCAGTCCCTGCCGAGCGGGTTGTATAGCACCACGAATCCAGCAATGACCGACTGCGGTGTCGACTTGTCAACTATCAATATCCAAAGTTTTATCCCCAGTTTCGCCCAAGGAAATCCCCTTTACCCGAGTCCCAAGTCATCCGCATCTTCGCAGTTGGCGGTTTCACAACATGAACCAGAACGGGGAGACGAGCAATGCAAAGTCCCCATCAACATGCAAAACCATCACGCCCCGTCGTTTTCCACATTCAGCGCAAATCATCTGATCATGGAAAACTCCAACCGAGTACTCTTCTCTGATAGTCTTCTGCAAATATATCACGATGTCCTCGAGAACAACCTCGCTTGCTGGCTGGCGGAGGATACGTGTCCCTACAGGCTGCAGCGAAGGAGGTACGACCCAACACCCACCCAGCAATACTCTGCTCCTGGAACACAGACCGACCCCGAATGGGGCATAACGTGGTCGAATCGGATGTACCACCGCATCAGACAGCTCGACCGGGCCGCTCAGTCGGTAGGCCTGATCCGTCTCACTACCCATGAGAATCATGCGTCGTCTAGAGCCCTCAATCTGGCCGTCATGGCTTTTTCGACGCAATGGGCCCAAGGGAAACGGCGTTGGAATTGGTTCCATGAGGCGAGGAGGTGTGAAAATCTGATGGACCACGAGGGAGAAGAGCTGGGCGACGAGTTCGAGCAGGTTCTCCGGCAATCCATTTGGGAACAGGCAAGACGGGCGCTCCAAGATGTCTCTGATGTGCAATGCTTCAGGGTCGTGTTTGCCGAATCAATCTTCGGTCTTGTCCAGAAGCCTTGTTCAGGCGGACATCATGACCGAGATCCACCGAGCAGGTCAGCTACCAGGAATCTGTCCCAAAGCGTGGCCACTTCTGTTTTGCCTGACGTCTCGGACATTCTTGCGCGGGAAGGGCCACCGATATTCATGGCGCGGGCGGCGCGCAAGATTCACGCACTCAAGTATCGATTCGAAGCATACCAAGCAGGATATCAAAATGGCGCTCGCAATTTTGGCACTGAAGCAAACGCCGAGGTCGCTCTCGGAATAAGCGAAGATGATTGTCAAACAATCGGGCTTTTGTACTGGCTCGCAGTCATGTTTGACACAGTCTCCTCGTCTATACACGGGCGGCCAGTCGTCGTCCCCGATGAGGAATGCCAACTCAATGCAGCACAGATAGCGGAAAAGTCTCATACAAAAGGACCCGCAATGAATGTGCGATGGAAACTTGATCTATATGCACAAGATAATACGGAAAGGCCATCACGTTTGCATTGGCCTTGCCCGTACGAAGTTGCAACCCGTGCTGTTGCCAGATCAGCGGCCGTGAAAGTGCTGCTTTTCCGCCATGTCTCCTATCTTCAAAGCTGCTTGAGAAACCGCCAGAACAGCGCAGCCATTGAGGAAATGATCAAAACCACGCTATCTGTTTATCGATACTGGGACATCACCCACGGTGCTTTCTTCCGCGACCTAACCATGACGTATGAATCAGTCCCGCCACGCATCAAGAGCTGGTTTCCATGTATCAGTATCCCCTGGCACTTGGGGTCACTGATACTCGCAGACCTAGTAGACTTCGTGGACGAGAACCGGCTTGGCTGCGACGGGCACCGGGCCAAGCGTCTCCACGTCGGCTTGGCGACGAAAATTCGGAGAGCAGGTTCGATCGAGCTGGCAGAGCTTGCAGCGGTCATAACGCCGCAAGCTCCCGGGACGATGGGCTTGAAGCAGCTACCCGACTTCCATTTTGCTGTCAATGAAAGTCCCATTCTGACTGAGCCCTGGCCAATCCTACTCATTCGGGCTTTTACAAATGCTTCCATCTTCCACGTCCGGGAAATGGAACAGCTACGAAATCTTCCGGGGTTCGGTATGGACTATAATAACGAGGTGCTACAGGTCAGCACTGCACGAGTTGAAAGTTGCGTTAGGGCGCTTCGATTTCTGGGGAGCAAGTCGCGGATGGCGGAAAGTATTGCAATGGTCCTATCTAATTATCTGAACGTACGAGGAGATGTGCATGAGGCAGATCTCCCATTGAGCGAAGTCCATGCCGTTTAAATTAGCCTGCAGTTAAATGGACCTGAGTATCGTGAAGGCGGCTTGCCTTTGTGTATACAGCGATCATTGTCGCCCTGTATGCTCTTCAGCCCGTTAATACTGCATAATAGTAGAGCATTTCAGTAGGGACGTGTCCCTAGTTAGGATATATACCGGCGATCCTAGGGACTGGTTTGTCAGGTGAGTGTTCGATGGTGATCAGTGGGCTAGGGGACGTGGTTTGTTGCTGTGATTGTTGGATCTGCGAGGCGACTGCCACCTGCTATGGATGGACGAGTAGGCAGATGGCGTTGCATTTGCGCAGGAACCAGGCCCCTTCTTTGGGGAGGATATTGGTGGATAATGGCACGGCGGCGGCTCCAAGGGCAATGACGGTGTAAAGAACCACAATAAAGCCGTAGCTGAGGGGGGCGAGCATGGTGATGTAGGCTCCTTGGTCGATGAGATGCTGCGGAAGCTGCGAGAGGATTCTCTCACATAAGACCGCGATATCATGGACAAGTTGGGTGGTGTTGACCTCCTTGCTGTGCGTAGAATCGTGGATCTGGATGTCAGGATTGACTCGGGCGTTTTCACCAGCTGCTGATCTTTCTGCAAAGCTCCTGAGAAGCTGACGTGAAGCAGCGGCGAGAATAAGAAAAAGTACTGAGTTAGAGAAGTCTTTTTCTTTCGTGCTAACCCCCTTCATTGTCCATCTGTGTAGATCATGATATAGATCACTGTGTAGACACCGTCCACTACACCACCGTGAGCTTCCCCGACGAACCCGTCTGTCTCCATTTGGTCGAAGTCGCCAATGGACGCCCGCCCGCGGGTCATCATCCGTGATGGGCTCTCCGGCATTCGCATTTCTATCGAGAGCTGCTCTCGGAGGTGCTTCGATTCCGCCAGCTCTGTCAGTAACGACTGCCTCCAACTGCCATCGTGGAGTTCACCGTGGCATTCCTCGGGCTGTAATTAATCCTTGACAGGAAGAATATATATCGTTACATTAGTAGCTGGGAGGAGCTATGAAGTAGATCCTCGCCCATCTCTATAATGTCCTGGATTCAATATATAAAGGAGCCAAAAGAATCATGAGATCGAAGACCACTGCTACCACGGAGATCAAATTCAATATAAATAGACGCCCGACTCCCTATGAAGTAACATAGACTTGAAAGATCTGGCTTCTATCAACAGTCTGTTCTATCTGAAAATACCCATCCTAGCACCTCTGGTACAAAAAGAAGCTACAGGTGCTTCAACAAAAACTCATATCCCTCCAAGACAGCCTTCCAATACTGCCCCTTGGGGTCCCTGTAGAGGTCAAACAAGTGCACCGCATCTTCAACCACGGCCACTCCGGCTGCAACACCCTGAGAAGCAAGCGCATCCTTCGTCCGTACCGACTGCTTCCACGGAATCAGATCATCTCGTGTACCGTGGACCAAGAACGTAGGCACACGGTAATTCCCCTTGACGATCTGCGCATATGGGCTGACAGCTCGCAGCCGGTCCACGCTGGGCTGGGATAGATCCATCCACTTCGTGGGGGATGCGTCACCACCGCCTTCCAGTAGTTTCTTCTTCGATGGTAGGCCATCCAGCAACACGGGCATCATCTGTCCTCTCCAGTTCATATGTAAGGCGATCCGCGAGCGCGGGTCAGATAGAGACATCCATCCACCGGTGGCGCCCTGGTGCGCGGGCACATTATATGCTGTAATGGGACGATCTTGAACGCCTTCGAGGACGTCGTAGGTTTCGGGAACAACTTCCGAAGTGTCCTCGGGATAGTTGGGTGTGCGGAAAAACTCAGCTTCGTAGTCCGTAGGGCAATAGAATGCAAGAATTGCATCTGGTGGCCGGATACCGCGTTGGGGAGCACTAAAAGCGAGCATCATAGACAGTGTCCCTCCGGTCGACCAGCCCACAATGGCTACTTTATCGCCGTCCGGGCGGATATCAGGTCGCTGCAGGCGGAAAGTTGGGAGCACGGTGCGCACCCATTCGAGGGCGGCGCAGGCATCCGGGATAGGGCCCTCCGTGAGGCTGACTTCGGGACAGAGACGATAGTCGATGCTGACGGGGAGAAGGCCACGCTCGAGGAGGAGACGAGTTTGCTTCGGGCGAATGTCTCTACGAGAGAGCATGATGTGGCCTCCGCCGTGGATCATGAGCGCTGCGTCATTAGTCTGGATGCTGTCGAAGTGACATGCAGATAGAACTCACCAATGGGACGTTTGATGCCTGGTGCGTCTGGCTCCGTAGGGTAGTAGATATCTGCAAGCAAGGGGATCTCATCCACTGTGGCGAACGAAGTTGTTTCCATGGTCGGTAATTTCGTATTGCCAGGCTCTGGTTGCTCCAGGGCGTTAGATCCAATTTCAGCAACGAAGCCGGTGATGACACGGAATTGATCGGATTCTTGAGTGTCATCGTCACTCCAGTCTACGTGCCGGAATCTGGCCTGTAGTAGCGTCTCTTTCCAGAGATACTCGTCGGCGAGGACATGCTTCCGGCCATCCTCAAACAGCCACCAGCCCTCCAGCAGCCCGAAAACACAGTCCAGCCAGAAGAGGTTACGCGTAAGTTCCAGTAGACACAGGAAGCCATCTTCACGGAGTAGCTGGCGCGTGTTAGTGGTGGAATTGAGGAGGTTCTTGGTGGCATGCACGCAGTTGGACGAGAGAATGGCATGGTATGAGTTCATTAAGTGCTCTGGAGGGGGCTTTTCAATATCCAGCACGAGGAATTCGAGGCACCCGTAGCGGCTAAATTTCCGCTTTGCCAGTGCAACCAACGACGGGGAGAGATCAGTAAAAGTATAAGTGAACGGAATATTGTGCTCCAGCAGCTTCTCCACGATATACTTCGTCGTCCCCCCGGTACCCGCTCCAAGCTCCAGGATCCGCAGCTTCTCGGGTCCTTTATACTTGGCAAAAGTCTTCACGAAGAAGTCACCCAAGATGCGGGTTCCGGTAGCGAACATGGGGGAGTTGGTGTAGACGTCTTCCATGAGGTCCTTGCTTGCCTTGCTGCCAAAGAGGATTTGCAGTGGATCCGTCTCTCCTTTCAAGCAGGACGCAAGCTTGGATCCGGTTGAGTTGAGGAGCTTGTGTTCGCCCCGATGCTGTGGGAAGGCAGAGTAAATCATCTGGTAGAGATCCTGTGACTTGACTGCGCTGACAGGTTTCGCAGTGCGTATTGGTCCATTGTCCGTGATGGCAATCAGACCAGAGTCCTCCAGCACCTTGTAGTACTGCTTCATAACCTTGGCGTGTCTCGGGATGTGCTGAATAGGAGGCACAGGTGACCCAGATGGGATAGACCTGAGATCCAATCCCAAAGCGATGAAGGCCTCAGTGACATAAGCGCAAACCAACTCTTTCTGCTGGGGGTAAACATTGGCGCGGAAGTCGGCAAACCCAGTCTGTTTCGCGAAGGTGGTGTAATTGTTGCGGATCTGAGAAAAGTCCTCTGCACAGTGAGCGAGATAATTCACATTGTTCCCGGCAGATGGTACTTCGAGTGGATCTCGAATCTTCATCTCGCGCTTGCCGGTGTAAGCAATCTCGGTAGATGCCCAGCGCACTGTTTTGTCAACCTTCTCGGAGACCGTGGGGACCGATAATGTAGGCTGGGGGATGACCATGTCGCAAAACTGACCATAGGTACAATCTGGGTCCAGAGACGTGAGGTAGACCTTCCGACCGAATGTCTTTTGGATATCTGCAGCCAATTCCATTCCAACCAAGGAGTCCAGACCGATATTACGGAGTATCTCACTAGCCGGGATTGGGAGGGGGCATTCCAGATGTTCAGCGAACAGCTGCGATAGCTGAGCAACTTGGCCTGCTTGTGCATTGTCTCTTCCCTCCTTGCTATCTAGCGGGTACGCAATCTCCGAAAACGGAGTGCTGGTGTTGGTATACTGCACTTCGACAATACTATCGTCGGACTCCATCCCGGACGACGACGGCGTGAGGATGCCGGCGTCAGTGCCAGCGGCGATGTGCTTATACAAGCCCTTGAAATCGACAATACTCGTGAACGTGGAAGTTGGGATATCGAGGTTGAATCTTTCTCTGATGGCGCTTAGAAGCTCCGCTGCCATGAGGGAATCAATGCCCAAGTCCTCCAACTGAGCACTGTCGGTGATCTCAGACAAGGGAACGTCAGCAACCTCGTTGAGTAGGGCCATTGTTGCCGTGCGAGTTTGCGCATCAGCAGCTGGAGCTGCTCTTGTTGGCTTCGGAGATGCGCTGGCCGGTTGTGGCTTCTGAGGAATGGTCGAGGGCTCAGTGACCTTGGCAGAGGGGGTCTGCCCAGGACTTGGAACGGCATTGGCGCGCTCCAGTGCCCTCTTGAGAGATGCTGTGGGGACCTTGGCGAACCGTAATCCGAACAAGGTCATCACCAGTTCCTTCGTAGAAGCGTCAAAGACAAAGATGTCGTTCACGAGTTCCCGTGTGCCGACACGGTCAAATGACGAGTGGACCAGCCATGACCCAGAAGCGTCCAGGGGTCTGCATGCATCGATCTGCTCTATACCATTGCACAGGTACACCTCGTTTGATGCACAATCGTCTAGGCTGTTCACATGCAAGCCTGCTACCTGTGTGAAGTTGTCAACCACTAGTGGGTTGCAGACGGACTCCTTGACCAGCTCCAAACCAGAAGATGGCAGTGAAACGAGACCAGTCACTTCATAGCCCCTCGACGCAATTTTGCTGACACCACGAAAGATATCCGAGTACACAACCACTTTGTCAAACATTTTGTACACCAGCGACCCCTGTATAGCTGAAGTATCGGAGTCAGAAAGCAGGCTTTCACAGCGCTCGTAATTGACGATCCGCCTGTACCGAGAGAACCTGGATTGTAATTTTTCACTTGTCAAGGAGCTGACGTTGACTGTGCCACTGGCGTGTTGGGTTGTATTGTCCCTGTCGCTGAGAGGGAAACTCTGCATGATGAACTGCCATGTTTCAGGGCCGCTAGCAGAGAGGACCAGACGAAGTCCACGCTTTAGATCGATAGCCAACGGGGATTGCATGTACAGATCTTCCACACGTGATGTGTATGTCGACGGGGAGAAGTCTGGAACCAGTCGACTAGCAGCAAAGGCGGCCATCTCGACGTACAGCGCGGCAGGGCACAAGGTGTTAGCAAGGACAGCGTGACCGCGGACCAACGCCTGATACTGCTCGCAATCTTGCCCGATGCTAAACTCGGCTTTTTGATGGTTGGAGTCGAGGTATTTGACGAAGGAAATTAGTTTTGGCTTTGCCTCAATTGTCTGTGCTTCCTTGAGCTGGATCAAGCCATCTACCCCGGGTCGATCGACATACTCGAGCCAGTGGCGGGATCGATCGAACTGATACGGAGGCAAGTTGAGCGGCAGATACTCCTGTTGCTGCTCCTTGTGGAAAGGCCAGTAGTCTACTTGTACGCCGGCCTGCCACAAGCCCACTGTCGTATCCGCGAGAGCAGCCCATGGCTCAAGGCCTCCCAGATTGACGGCATGGAAATCATGATTTGTCGAGTCTTTCAGGGCTCGACGAGCCATGTTGGTGATTCCCGACGCCGACCCAGCTTCGATCCAGGTGCATGGTCCTAGACGCTGAGCAATGCGCTGCACGGCCTCGGCGAAGTAAACCGGCTGGCGTGACTGCTTGGCTACCTTGTCTGCCGTGGAAGTGTCCCAGCTCTCGCCCAAGGAACAGGTTTCAATCGCGATGATGGGGAATTTGTATTCCAAAGTGTTGGCTAATTTCTCGTAATCGCCCATAATGGCGTCCACAAACCGGGAATGGAATCCGTGGGTAACGGCCATTTTGCGGGTTTTCAGCGTTGAAGCAACCAAGCTGTCAAAAGCATCAATATTCGCTTCTGAGCCCACAAGAACAAAGCTACTGGGTCCGTTGAAGCACGCAATCTCCACGATGTGACCGTTATTTTCACGTGCTTGGGATATCAGTTTCTGTACAAGAGCCAATTCACCCTGTACCAGCAACATGCAACCTCTCTCGGCACCCCATTTCTCCCGAATGATTGATGCCCGTCCAGAAATGAGCCGGATTGCGTCGACCAGGTGCAAAACTCCAGCAACACACATAGCTGTGAGCTGCCCGAAACTATGTCCGATGACTGTCTGCACTTGGAGACCAGCAGCAATCCAAGCCTTCGCACTGGCGTACTGCAGCGAGAATATCATGCAGTGGAGCTGAACGGTATCCTCAACATCTTGTTGCGCAGAAATCCCAGGGAAGATGCTGGGCAGCCCAAACATTGAAATTGAAGATCACATTCGTCCAAATATTTGCGCAGAAGGGATGACCCACGGTATATTTCTTCACTTAAATGGACGACACTTCCTATTTGACCACCGAAAGCAAGGACAATCGGACGATGACTTGACGACGCTAGAATGTCAGAATCCGACAACTGAGAGCATATGAAAAGCTTCTCATCTAGCTGGTCGAGTGATGCCACGGGGAAAGAGTTCTTATATTTGAAAGAGGGATTGAATCTGGTGGCAAGATGGAAAGCAGTGTTCTTTAAAAGATCGCCCTCCGGAATAGCACGACTCTGCGCCAGGAATTCTCTTAGGGCAATGGCGTTCTGCCTGAGGCTGCCAGCAGTATTGGCAGATAATAGTACATGGTACTTCATCAATGCCACGCCCGTATGCTTCCCACGGTCTATGCTTGGGAGCTGTGTGACAATCAAGGCCGCGTTGCTTCCGGCCGCACCATAGTTGTTCACGCATGCGGCATAAAACTCCTTATCCCAGGGGGTGAGTCGCCGCGCTATGGCCATATTGTCGGATTCCAACGGTGGAATGCTCTTGTTGAGAGAGACGAAGAGTGCCTGAGGGGGGACAGACCGCTTCTGCATCATCAAGAGCACCTTAATGAGGCCAGCCACACCAGACGCAGCTTCGGTGTGTCCAATGTTGGCCTTCACAGAGCCAAAGTAAAGCTTTCGATTTACTTGGCCTCCAAATACCTGGCGGATACTGGCGCATTCGATGGGATCACCCTTGGGTGTGCCGGTGCCGTGGGCTTCGACGTAGGAGACCCGGCGAGGAGAGATACCAGAAACATTGAGCACACGCCGATAAAGAGCAGTTTGTGACATGGAGACAGGAACCGTAACGGGATATGCGTTGTCATTCTGGTTCACAGCGGAGCCTGCTATGACCCCCAAAATGCGGTCCTTCTCGGCAACGGCACGGTCAAGTCGTTTCAATAGAACGATACCAGCGCCCTCGCCCCGACAGTACCCATCAGCACGATCATCGAATGATTTCGATCCTCCGGTCGGGCTTAGGAAGTTTGCGGTGCCGAGGTTCTGGTGCAGAGTAGGACTGGTAATGATATTTACACCACCAGCTAAGGCCATGGAACATTCGTTCGCCTGCAGGGCGCGACAGGCAGTATGGATTGCCACAAGAGAAGAAGAGCATGCGATATCAAACACTAAAGAAGGCCCGCTGAGTCCGAAGAAATGACTGATCTTGCCGCTGGTGAAGGCGCGGACCATGCCCAGGACTGAGAATGCCGTGGGAGCATGCGAGGCCACATTATCCTCATAGTCGGACGCCGCAACGCCCATGTAACATCCGATATCCTTTGCCGGAGATCGCTGGGCAAAGTAACCAGCTGATTCGAGAGCTTCATAAGCAACTTCCAGGGCCAGGCGATGCTGCGGGTCCATGGAGGCTGCCTCGCGTGAGGATCGTTTGAAGAATCGATGGTCCCAGAGGTCTGGATGTCGTAGGAAGTTTCCGTTGAGAGGGATCTTGCCATCAGGATCTCGGCGTAAGTTAGTTCTGGGAAACCGGCCATCTGGGAGGTCTCCCAGCATTGACGTCGCGGATTCAATGACTCTCCAGTATTCCTCTAATGAATCCGCTCCAGGGAATCGACAACCCATGCCAACAATGGCAATAGCGTCTCGAGGATATTGGTATGGCTCATCGTCACTTTGCATGTAGCCCGTCTTGATGTGGCTCACATGAAGGGCCCTGGACTGTCGAACTGTGCGAGGGATACAATCTCCCAGCCCCAGGACAGAGACATCAGGTTCCGCCGGTGTTGTCTGGCCGATACCATCCATTGCCCTTCTGACAGTTTTGTGCCAGTCAGATACATCAAGCAGCAAGGTCTGCAGAGCAGCATCGTGCAGCATTTCGCTGCCAGAGAGTACTTCTCCATCAACATTCCTGCGCAAAGGGACGATGGGCCGGCAATGGTCAGGGAAATGCAATGCAGATATGCTCTTGCACAGAGAGGTAAGCTTCTCGAATGATTCGCGATTGTCCTGGCTGTGAAAGCGACCAGAAAAAGGTAAGGCCTTGATATGAGCGCCGATACTGCTCAGCTCGTTGCTTATGCTGGATTGGATTGGTTGAGGAACCGTGAGTGTTGCCGACGATACGTCAGACCACACAGATATATATGCCTGCAATCCCCATTAAAGACATATTCCACGAAAGCGTGCGATCACTTACCCCATCGTACTTGGCTAAGATTTCATTGATCTTCTGCTCATTTGCCGGAGATGACCATCGAACCGCAATACAGGCGAATCCAGAGTTGTTGCACTGGTCCAGATCGACATAGGCTCCGATACATGCAGTTAGACGTAAAGCCACAGCCCCCAATTCGGCAATATCTTTCTCATAACGCGAGATTGACAACGTAATGGCAGTCAGGAATCCAGTACAGAAGCCTTGAATACCTCCATGCATGGCTCCGTCCAGAATGTGTAGGTGGCTGAGATTGGTCCGGTGAAGGTAACTGGTATATTCCACCAGTTGCATGATCACAGTAAGTGGCGAGAGAATCATGTTTGGTTCAGAGGATGCGGTCTTATTCAACAACGTTTCTCCATCGAGCCATCTAGTAAATCGGTCGAAGACGTCCTTTCCCGGCACTTTGTGTAGAGCCGTATCTGCTTCAAGTAGCGTTCTCCATAACTGCGGAAGGTCACGAATGGCGTTGGCAAGGGGCTGAAGAGTTGTTTCGGAAAGTAGGATCTCTCGTAGTGACGACAGATAATCCTCTGAGCATTGTATGGCTTGCGAGCCACACAGGAGGAGGTTGGGGGTCATTTTGAAGAAGTTGAGTCGGTAGGGAAGTGATGACGGCAAAAGAACTGTTGAAGATGCCTAACCGTATCACTGTCAAAGTAGTGGTTACAATATCATGAGTTTATGTTTACAGAGTGTTCCCTGCTTCATCATCTTCAGCTGTTATACTCAACAACCCCTGCAGCTTAGAGCCCCAGGACCCAGGAGACCCGAACCCCGAGTCAAGAGTTGCGTGCCTTCTGCGACACACGCTTATATATACTCTGGTCCCTAAACTGATAAGCTTAGTCTAATATATTAGAGTGCATGCAAGTAAGGCGGAAGGCCTAATTCCTGAAGTCGTCAATGTTGTGATTTGCTCACGGACATGACTGGTAAATAGTTCCCATGTCCACACTACAGCGTCCCAATAGGTTACTGCCAGTCTGGCCACAGACCCCTAAAAATAGGATTGGGAAAGAACATTCGGCAACCCCGAAGCTGAAGATCGAAGCCCGATAAGGTCCGTGGCATTTCAGAACGCAATATGCCAAACATAGCTGTTGGAGACGGTTGACAGGAAGATATGCTACTTTATCCGAATTAAGCCCCGAAATATAATTGCAATTATGATCATGAAATGACTAACTAGAAGCACTTAGGTTGGAATAATCATTGTAATGGTGCCTTCAGTGTTCCGTGTCTTCTCCATTCGCTCACGTACTTCGACACCAACCCTGCCGATATCTCACCCATTTCCCTTAGGATTCTTGACGCGGCCCTCGATCTGCTTGTATCCAGAATTACTCTACCAGTCGCCATCCGCTGAAAGTCCTTTTCAAGAAAATTGGACAACATATCGTATTCCATCCGCTCATCCTCGGTTCCATGCTCCTGCACTGCCCCCTGTACATTGCACAACCACTGGTCAAATGGGACGTTCACAGTATTGACACCAAGAGATGAAGCAAATATACCGAGTATGTCATGCCATGCTTGGCGTATAGGGTTTTCGAGGTGATATATACCGCTTATGGATGGCCCTAACAGGATATCACCCAGTACACTGGCAGCAGAGTCAACAGGAATCCAGGAAAGAGTCTATATTGTTAGCTGTTTCTCAACTAAGTGATCTTGCAATAGATACATACCTGCTGTATATCTGGCAGTTGACCAACCATGCTTGCAAACTTGATCAGCGTAGGGATATGTTCTTTGGGGTTCCAGTAGCCGGTTCTGGACGATCCAGACATCTGGCCCACACGTACAATCCCGAACTCCATTTCCGGATATCTATCTGCTGCGGCGCGGATGATCTCTTCACACACATATTTGGCCTTACCGTATCCGAAGTCGTCAGTGACGCTTAATTTGTCGGAGGGGCCTTCGGGAATGAATCTGGTCCCATGGGTACGTGGATACTGTCCCACAACAGCGATCGAGGAGACGAACAGGAATCGTGGTCTGATGGGCGGTCGACGGAGGCGGACGTCATGAGCGAGGCGGAGAAGGTTGTTAAGATACTGAAACTGGGATTGGAAAGAGGCCAGGCTACGTTTAAAGTCCATTGGCCATGCGTTGTGGAGAATGTGTGTTATTTGTGCTGCTAAGTGCGTGTATGCTTCAGGAGAAAGCCCGAAGGAGTCGGCGCTGGGATCGCATGGCATAACTTCGATTTTTGCTGCTGCTTCCGGCTCAATTATGACTCCTTTGCTTTTGGCGATGCCCAGCTGCTGTTGCACGAGGTCAATGTCCGCCCTCGAGGTGTCAGAGCCTCGTCTATTCAGGCAGACAACTCTCTTGACCGTGGGCAAGTTGATGAGGTGAGCAAGCAGATTCGATCCAAGGTTGCCCGTGCTCCCAGTCAAGAGCACGGTGGCCTCCTCTTGGATAATTGTGTTCAGACGAATTAGCTCATCGATCTCAATCTCAGGGTCATGCGTATGTCCGTTCTCACTTGCAGCCAAAAGCCGTAGAGAAGATACGAGCTTGGACACGGACGGACTCCTATAGACGAAATCGATCCCAACACGCTCTCTTGAGTCCTCTGGTAAAGAGGAAAGCAGAAGTCGATGCAAGCGCATTGACTGTAGGGAATTCATACCGAGGTCAAACAGATCGCTATCATGACCCCATTCGGAAGAGGGAGTCTTCCAGCCTATCTCCCGCTGGATGAGATTTTTCAAGTCCTCCTCAAGAGTGTCAGACTGGAGATTTATTGCGGTCGCCTCTTCTGAAGCCCTGTCTAGTATTTCGTAGACCCTTGAAATCTCCTCTTCATAAACACGATAGGTCTCTCTTCTCAGAATTGAGCCTTTATCGGATCTGGGGATGGGCTTTTCCGGCGTCGCAAGTACAATGCTCGACGGACTGGAAACCTGTGCGTGAGAGTCCATCTGTGCTCCAGCTTCCAAGACAATGGGCCACAGAGCTGCCTTGAAATTCTCCTCGTCGGTAATTTCGTTTGTAGATTCAACAATTACCCCAATCTCGAATTTGCCTTCGCCGAATGCTACGGCGGACTTCACCCGCTCGTCTTGCATAAGAAGCGTCTCCAGAACGCGTGGGACGAGCTTCTCTCCATTAGCGAGCACAATCAAATCATCTTTGCGTCCCACAGCGCGAAGATGATGCTTATACTCTGCACCACGACTGATGAGTATGTCTTGTATCTCGAAGACTGAGTCCCAGCCAAATGGGCGAACGGAAAGTTTGTACTGATTTTCATCGGCTGAGTTGGCCTCCACCTCATCCAGGCGGTAGTTAATATCTTGACGGAGCTTCCAGTAATGCCAGTCATAGTCTGGGGTCGGAACAAACACGACCCCCAGAGGGCCGCACTCGGTCGTCCCAAAATGAGCGAGTAGACTGACACTTTTGGCGGCCAATGTCTCGGCGACAGAGATCTTGAGAGGTCCACCACCACAAAGCACAAATTCCAAAGGCCGCAAAGGGCTGACACCTTGCTCGGGAGGTAGTTTGGTGATTTCCTCGAGAATGTGAGGAACCGTCATCAAAGCTGTCGGAGAGAAAGACTGTGTCAATTCGATGATCAACGAGCCGGTGGGTATAGTGTTCGACGGAGGCAGCATGAAGGGCTTCCCAGCCCCCATAGCAAGACATGGTGCAACAAGGCCGAACCCCTAACCTATCAGTCAGTTCTTTCGTATGATTCCCACTGCACCAAAACTTACGTGAAACAACGGTAGTGCCGAGAGTACAGTACCTAGTGCATCGACTGGTCCTAGCTCATGGCACTCGGAAAAGTTGAGGAGATATCGGTGTGGCTGATAAATCGGCTTTGGAAGTCCGGTTGTTCCCGAAGAGTGCAGGATCAAAACATTTCGATCATTCTCACTGATGAAATGGCTTTCATGATCCGTCGTGGCAGCAACTCCCAGCGTTTGACTATTCTCGAGATCGTCCTCGAACGGTCGTTGTGTATACATCCTCACTTCAATTTCTGTGCTGTTGTTATTGGGTGCAATTGCCTCCTCAATTGTACCCTTCAATCGGGGCGATGCAATAACCGACTGTGCCCTGATACTAGACATGAGATGTTGGACGGCTGTTGGGCTGAGGCGGGCAGAGAGGACGGCGACAGGCACCCCTAGACTCATCAAAGCCAGGAGGTGAATCAGGAGTCCGACGTTGCTTTCCATAAAAAGTACAACAGGGCTGCATTTCGTCACTGTTCCGTCCTCGTTTGTTGTTGGACCATGAAGTCCGTCTATTTCTCCCTGCAGGCGCTGGGCGCAGTAGGCAACGGCGCGATAAAATTGCAAATGTGTGATCGATATTGGATTACCAATGGCATCGTCTTGTTTCGAGGGAAGCTGGAGACAAAACACATGGCCTGGATTGTTCTGGGCGTTCAATTGAAGAAGCTGGACAATACTTTTTACTGCTTTCGGGTCATCGGGCTGGAGCAAATTCACCTTGACCCTCTGGAACAGCGCTGTATTGATAGCAATGGGCGACATTGTGGCGCTTCTCGTTTCTGTGTCCTCCAGCAGTCGGTACAAAGACATAGCAGGCACCTATAAGCCTTCATGCGGGATGGGTTGGCATTTGATCTACTAATCCCATGTCAACTGGGTCCTCAGCTGATTGGCTGTGTGTATACGATCATGGACCAGAGTATGGATGGTCATGTACGATGGTCTAACTGTTTGTAGAGATTGACATTATGCCATATTTTTGCTCAATTCGCTCAATCTAGACGCGTACTCGTGTAGATGAGTTGGCTCAACTGTCTTACTCTCGATTCAATCAACCTACTTGGCTCTCTTCTTCAATCTGACCAAGAAGCCCTCCTGCATGACAAACCAACGATTCAACACTGTCCAGCTTCCGCCTTCCTCCTTGCCCACCACTTCAAACTGCTCACGTTAGCCATTGCAAGTTAAACAAAAAGGCAGAAGACCACTTACATCATACTTCCTGAGCAAAGTTGGAACCACCTTGTACATCTCCAGATACGCAATGTGCTTTCCCATGCACGTCCGATGACCCGCTCCAAACTATACATCGTCAGAACACATCAGTTGCAGTACTGCAGGATAACGTACCGTCAGCAACGCGTTCTCCATCTTTCTACGCTTGTCTGCATCGCATTTCAACCATCTATCTGGATTCCACTCATCACAGTCCTCTCCGTACAACTCCTTGTTTCGGTGCACGACCCACGCACTCATTCCCACTAGCGTGCCACCTGGGATGAACTTTCCGCAAATGGTCGCTCCTTGCGGAGGGACCACTCGTTCATACGGGAGTCCAAATGGAGGGTGGATGCGGCCGCCCTCCTTAATCACCGCATCTAGGTAAGGTAACTCTCGCGTTTGTTTCCATGAAGCGAGGTCATCCAAATCCCCAGCTGCGGCAGCTTTATCTAGCTCGTCTCGGAGTTTGCGCAGCGTCTCGGGGTGAGTGAGAAGCTGGTAGAAGATAGTCCGGAGAAAGATGCCAGTGGTGTCACTGCCAGCGGTGATGTTGGACGACGCCCATGCAGCTAGAGCACTAAGATTGATGAGCAGAATCTGGTAAAGGGGAGCGCAGATACGTACTACGGTGGGATGGACGGGTCCTTTGCCTCTGCTTCCATGAACCGGGACAGGAAATCCCGGGTATTAAAGTGCCAGTCATTTTTGTTAGTCGTGCGCTGCAGCTCGCGTCGTTCCTCCACGCGGGCCATGGCAAAGGCTGCCCCAGGGCTGGCGCCACCACCTCGTCGCCAGCGCTGGATGGGGTTGTTGGTCCAGAGCTTGTCGAGCCAGGGCATTTGCGTGACCTTTCTTTTGTTAATTCAGTTCTGTGCTCGGGCGACGGAACGAACGTACCAGCGATGTCTTTTTAAACGTCTCCCAGATGTTAGCCATGACATGATTGATATCCTCCCCCGACTCTAGGAATCCCAAACGCCGCGAGAATGTCAACTCGCCAATGACGTCGAACGCAAACATCTGCAACCACTTGCCAAAATCTAGCGGTTTTTTGCTCTTTATAAAGCGTGACTCCAGCTGCTCACAGAATACGCGCATTGTGCTGTCGACGTAGGGTTCGAAGGAGAGCAGTGTGCTCATCGAGTAAGCGCTTGAAATGGGCTTCTTCAGGGCGCGATGGATGTTTTCGTCCTGTGCCGCAAAAATTCCTGGAATTGGCTTGCCTCGAGGCTTCATGAGGAGCGCATGGTAAAAGTCGGACTGGAACGTTAGCATTCTCTCGATAGGCACCGGAAACGAGAACTACCTTCATCCACGGATCCGTGAAGCCGTATATGTGGCCGACTTCTTTCGGGTCACCAACAGAGACCATATTAGGACCAAATCGCACCAGGGGGCCATATTTGCGATGCAGTGCCGTGTGGATATCGTGCGCTTTGAAACTCAATACCCAAGAAAAGCGGGGGATGTTGGTCCAGCGGGCGACGAATGGGCCGGGGATGTGAGAAAGTCGGAGATACGATCGAAGCAGCGAGAGAACAAACAAGAGCACTGGAACTGCGCCCAGCACCATCGGATTGACCGTAACGAAGTTGATTATATCCTGGGAAAAAAAAAGAGCCATTTTGCTATCTACGGGCGACACTTGGTGCTTGATCGAATACGAGCGCGCGGCATTGTCGGGCTTTTGCATCTGAAGGTGTACTCTGGTCCCAAGACCGGGGTAAGTGCATTGATATCAAAGTCCATATACACGAAATACTGTCTATGCCATTCCTCCATTGACGCGGAGAGTCTGTCCCATCACCCAGCGACTATCGCTGCTACACAGAAACACGATACTACCCGCAATATCCTCCGGCTCTCCAATCCTCCCATTGGGATTCGCGTTTCGCAGGAAGGACAGTGTCTGTTCCGTCTGTACTCGATTGAAAAGCTCAGTGGCTGTGGGCCCCGGCGCAATGCAGTTCACTGCAATGCCTTTTCTCCCTAGATCTTTGGAGAGGACACGAGTCATTTGCTCAATGGCCCCCTTGCTAGCAACATAGCTGACATAAGGAGGAGCGACCATAGAGGCGGCGCACAAAGTTGTAGAGAAAAGGACGACATGGGACCCAGGAGCCATGTGAGGCACGGCTTTCTATCGGGATATCAGCTTTTGCTTGAGCATCGCGGGATAGGAGGGAATTACCTGGACTAGAAACATCGGGCCCTTGACATTCAACTCGAACAACGAGTCAAAGACATCTTCGCTCAAGTTTTCCACTGGGCTCATCGTCATCTTTCCGGCTGCCGCAATCACCAGATCGATCTTTCCGAACTTTTCAGCCGTCTGCTCCACGAACTGTGAGATCTCAGCGACTTTTCCGGCGTTGAGTTGGATGGCGATGGCACGGTCACTGCCAATTTTCTCAACCACCTCGTGAGCCCCCGAGGCATCGCTGTAATAGCCGATCGCTACACTGGCCCCTTCCTGTGCCAGACGTAGCGCAGCGGCCTTCCCGATGCCTTTGGAGCCACCAGTAATGATGGCAACTTTGCCAGTAAGAGACATGTTGGTAGTAATTAAGGCTTGAGGCAATAGATATTTCAGACTAATTGTCGCATACCAATCCTGCTAAATAAATACGCCGACTCGAGTTCCTTGATCCGCCACGAAAACTAGTCTGTTCAATAAAGCCGAGCTGATCTCGGATATAGTGTCGATGTCCGACTCGCTATCGCAGCCGAACGGGCATACTCTGGTCCCCTTTGTTCTGCCTTGACATGGCTGTCCGACCATATGTTCTCTGCTTCCATGTCTCAATCCCAGCCATCTCCTTTCCTACGCGATATTTTAATCGTGCTATCGACATGGCAGAGGACAAACAGGTCGACAACCCTCCAAGCCCCTCCAATTTTCCCGACGGCGGCTGGAAGGCTTGGTCCGTTGTGCTAGGCGCTTGGTCATGTCTCTTCTGCAGCTTTAGCTGGGTGAATTCCATTGGATTGTTCCAGACATTTTACCAAGATGAGCTGTTTCCGTCCTATTCACCGAGCTCCGTGGCCTGGATCACGTCCGTTGAGGTATGCTAGACGGTCTACATTCATCGCACATTCTGACCGTAGTAGACCGGAATTATGTACATCACGTCGCCGGTGTATGGCAAGATATACGACAACTATGGGCCGAAACCATTGGTGTACGGGGGCGCATTCGCCCATGTGTTTGGGCTGATGATGGCGTCCCTAGGTAAAGAATACTATCAAATCTTTCTGGCGCAGTCGATCTGCAGTGCCATCGGCGCCGCAGCATTGTTTTCTGCTGGAATGGGACCTGTGGGCTCTTGGTTTCTAAAAAACCGGGCACTGGCTTTTGGTGTCGTAGCGTCGGGGTCGTCACTGAGCGGTTGTTTAGTCCCGTAGGTGATTCTATCAATCTGCTGGACGAGACTGACGAAGATAGCATCATCGTCACTCGACTCATTCCGCGAATTGGTTTTCCATGGACGATGCGCATCTGTGCCTTCATGTTTCTGGCTTTATTGCTTCTGGCGATGATCTTCTTAGAGCCTCGCGTGCCGCCGCAGCCGAAACCATGGAAGATCAAGGATTTTATGCTTCCATTAAAAGAGCCACCCTTTGTGACAACTGCGCTGGGACTCTGTCTGTTCTCCTGGGGGATGTTTGTTCCATTCAACTTTCTCGTCCTCGAAGCGCAGACACACGGCATGAGCCTGTACCTGGCGAACTATCTCATTGCTATCTTAAATGCCGTCAGGTATGTGCTTTTGACCTTTCTATTCAGACCTAGCTGATCAAGACAATAGCATATTTGGCCGCATTATCCCCGGCTGGCTTGGTGACCGAATTGGACGCTTCAACATTGCTATTCTCACTACCGGCCTATCAGCCATTTTAGGGCTGGCTTTATGGATTCCCGCGACCCATTCTGCTGTGACCATTGTTTTTGCAGCCCTGTTTGGATTCAGCTCTGGAACCTTCGTTTCCATAACCCCGGCGTTGATCCAACAGCTTTCGGCGGTCCAAAACGTGGGCATCCGTCTTGGAACATCCTTCGGAATCATGAGCCTAGCCACCTTTACGGGAAATCCGATTGCTGGAGCACTGATTGCGAGGGATAATGGTGGATATTTGTATTTGAAGGTCTTCAGTGGTGTGACGATGGCGGCTGGCTGTGGGATGTTGCTTGTTTCGAGAACGATCCAGGCTGGACTGACTTGGAAGAAGATATAGACTTTAGTAGTGCCAGTCGCATAGAAATACATTGATACAGTTATTCATCTACTTTCCATTCAGCCGTAGGTAGAGGTCTTATACCATCGGCGGCACAAGTTCATCCCATGAACGTACTCTAAGTGTCAACCCAAAGGCACGGTTCAATCGCACACTTATCAGTAAAGGCCGAGGGACATCGGATGCCGTACACAATTATATTTCATAATGGATTCTAGCCCTGCATTGAATATGTAACAATATAAAAGATCAACACATCACTGAGAAGCCTCCCACGCCTGGAGGTACAGCGGCAGACTCAAGATAAACTCCTTCCGACGTGGCTCCCATCCAAGCACTGTTCTGGCCCGCGACGCATCAGACTTGCTCACCAAACTCAACGCCTCCAAGAACGGATTTCCGTGGGTGCCCGCATACTCGAGCTTCGCTGTGACTCCCAGGGCCGCCTTGGCTGCCTCCATAATCTCCTGCACGCCAATCGTCTCCGTAACCAAGTCAAATATCGGCCAGGAACCAAGTCGCCCATCCAGCCGGTCAATGGCTGCGTGAAACGCCGCCGCCGCATCATCAACGTGCAGCGTACCGGTTCTTGCCGTAATATCAGCCGGAATTTGGATGGTTTCCTGGCTACCGGACTTCTTCGCGGCAAGGAGTCCACCCCACCAGGTGCCCCAAACCCAGGAGGTACGACCGTACATTGCACAGGGCCTCAGGATGGCAACATCGAGCACATCACGAGATGCGAGGATGGCTTGTTCGTGGGCAGGCCGCCAGGCGACGGCGGTGGCGGGTTTATCCTTCGACTGTGCACTGCCAACGGGGGACAGGTCGCTGACGCGTGACGAGGGCGATCCATGGACCCATGAGCCGGAGCAGTAGACAAATCCAAGCTTGGGACTAGCGATGCTTTCCTTCTTCAGGGTGTCGCGGCGCGCAGTGGCAGCGTCGACAACCCCCTTAAGGATCGCGGCGGCCTGTTCATAGGCAGAAGTGCAGTCCACGACGACATCAATGGACTTCTTGGAGATGATGGCGGCGAGCTTGGCCGGGTCGGTGATGTCCCCTTCAACGGGGTTGATTTCATTTTGGAGGAGGAGCTTCGCCTTTTCTGGGGTCCGGGCTGTACCCCAGACGGTGTAAGTGCCAGCGGCCAAGAGGGATTTGGCGAGGGCCAGGCCTAGGTAGCCCGATCCACCGAGGATGAAGACATTGGGCATTTTGATGGGTGTGGAATGATCACTTCAGATTGGTTGCGATTCTTGTTGTATCTATCCACCTGTCCGTATATGCGTCGTGGTGATATATATATCTCGTGGCTGGATCCTGTCTATCTCTACAACGAATGAAACAGTCGGAGACCGCTATGTCCGATCCATATATTTGTCAGCTTATTTGTTCTTCCCTTTGTTTGATCATTGATGGTGACGTGAGAGACCAGAGAACCCTTAAGCCCTCGGCCCCTTCCTGCCGGCTTCACCAAAGTTCGTGGCGCATACCAGGGGACCTCGATCTCCGAATGTATCTCCGGGCATACCCCTGCCGCCCGCCTCGGGTTACGATGCTTGACTCCGGGTCCACCAACCCAGAGTATTGCCACGGCCTCGTGTTCGGATTTCGACAGATGAAAATGCAGGACACCCGCTCAAGGGAGCGTAGTAGTAGTATCTGGTAGTTTCTGTCTTCAATCCTGACTAATCAATTTCCCCCGTAGTTATTCCAGAGCAGACTCATCCATGGCTAGTACACTGGCCCCCAAAACATGGGAAGCGGGATACGCGCGTCTGGCAGATCAAGCCTCGTGGGAAGCCGTGTCCAACTATGTGACTGAGTCTGGAGAGCGGGCACATTGGACGCTGCCCGTGCAGACGGAGCCGCCAACGTCGACTACTGGGAATGATCTCGGAGTAACTCATCTTCGGACTTGGCCGAGTATCTATGATGGCACTGCGACTGGGAGGCCAGAATGGTTCAAGTCTTCGACAGAAGTCGATGTGTTGATTTGCGGAGGTATGAGTCTCAATAGAATATGTACGCACAAACCCTAACCATAGTCATAGCTGGTCCATTTGGTCTGGAGCTCGGACTGATACTAGCCCGCCAGGGGATTAGTTTCCGCATTGTTGGTATGTTCCCCTTTCCAATGGCCCTACCTTTCGTGCACTGACAGCTCCATAGACAAAGCCGACGCGCCCTGTCTCTCGGGCAGAGCGGATGGAGTCCATCCCCGAGCCCTAGAGCTCCTACACGCCTGGGGTCTTGCCCACGAGGTTTCCGAAGAAGGGCCCATCTTGAACTCGACGGTGCTCTTCCGTAATGGCGTCAAGCTGTTTCATGGGTTCAGCTCGACGTGCGACTCCCGGTACAAGGGAATCCATATCATCACGCAGGGTCAGATGGAGCGCATCTATATCCGCGATCTCCTGCGGCACCGAATCGTCGTGGAACGGGGTACGACAGTCCGAACATTCGACGTGCAGGCAACATCGCAGGACCCTCCGGTTCACGCGACGTTGAAGAATGTGGCCACTGGTGTAGAGGAAGTGGTTCGCGCCCGGTATCTTATCGGTGCTGACGGGGCGGCCAGCAGCATCCGCAAGCAATTAGGTGCGGAATTTGATGGGATCACGACAGACATCTACTGGGCCATCATGGACTGCCGCTTCAAGACAGACTATCCGCACATTCTTGGCTTTAATATCATCATTCGTGCGGAGCATGGCGGATGCATTGTGATTCCACGGGAGGACGGATACACCAGGTATGTCTAGGAACAACAAGCCAACAGAAATACGGAGGTACTGACTGCGATAGGTTTTACACACAAATCAATGGCGAAAAGGCTCGCAAGCTCCAGGCCAACCGACAGGCGCGACGCAATGCGTCAACGGTTGGAGAGACACGGATCGATGACCATGGCATCACGCCCGACGAGGTCCTCGAGCAGCTAAACAAGATTATTGCGCCACACAAGGTCGAGTTCGCATCGCCCATGAGCTGGTTCTCCGTCTGGAGAGGTATGAAAAGCTCCCACACTAATACATTCTGATACTGATCAAGCAGTGAGTGAACGAGTCGCACGACAATTCTCCTCCTCCGATCTCCGGGTCCATCTCGGGGGCGACGCCGCGTAAGTCTCCTACCCTATCAGTGTATTCTTGGTACTGACTTGAACAGGCACGTCCACAGCGTCCTGGGCGCGTTCGGCCTCAACTCTTCCATCTACGATGCCGCCAACCTCGGCTGGAAACTTGGTCTCGTTCTCCGCAAGCACGCCCAGCCTTCCATTCTCACTAATTACGACTCGGAGCGTCGCCTGTTCGCCAATCGGGTCATCCGATGCTCGGGCGCGTATCTCCGATTCATCTGCAATTCGTCCCTTCCCCTCGCTGCACTGCGCGATCTCGGGGAACATCTCGAATCACACGACAAGAACCTCCCGCCACTGGACGGGAGTACCGAGGCGGACCGCGACTTTCTCTACACATTCTTCAAACGACATGCGATGTTCCTGCTAGGCGTGGAGTGGCCGATTGTGAACTCTGCGATCTGTCCGACAGACACAGATGTACGAGCCTCCTCTTTACGCAATGGAGTCCGCGCACCAAATCCGCGTGTCTGTCTGGACGCAAACTACACCGCATATCTGTACGATAAAATGATGGGCGTTGGACGGTTCCATCTCTTATTATTTGCATCAGACCTACAGGGCCCTGTGAGGCAGAGTTTGGCCGTTTTGGCTGGCGAGATTCGCAAAAGAGGAGGTTTCTACAAGCGGTTTGGGGGGCGGGAGATGTTCAATCTTATCCTTGTGGTGAAGACTCTGCCATATCAGACGCCAGGGCTTCTGGATGGTGACCTAGCACCACTTGAAGATCAGGCAACCATTGTCTACGACGACCGTGCACCCGATGAGGATGCGCACTACTGGTATGGGGTCAACCATGCGCGGGGAGCACTGGTGGTTGTACGGCCTGACTTGGCGGTTGGTGTGAGTGCCTGGCCAGAGGAGATCAGCAAATTGAACAAGTATTTTGCAATGTTTCTGTTAGAGAGCGAGAAGGTTGTACCGCCGAAGAAGGGCCTGCTGGCTCGGTTATGGGATGCTCTGTGATCAGACATGGCAACTATGAAATGCTCAACTCGTTCACCACTATTCTGAGAGTGGTTGGTGTCTAAATCCTCCAGTAAATAATTGTTTCATTAATGAAGACCATATTCCGTTTTCCGATATTCCACATGACTACGTCTGCTATATATTCGGCTCATATGAAACCAGCCAGGATAGACTTAGATCAGGATGATATACTTCATGCATATTGGCTTTGGAAGATGACTCTTTCCCCCAAGTCGTTTTGCTATTTGCAGACAGGCGGAGAGCAGAATTCCATGTTTCGGTTACATCAATTCACAAATAGGGACAGCTGGTCCAATATGACCATCATCCCACACCAGCAGAAAAAGATGCTGCCAGAGTGGCTGTTCGCTTATTTATTAGTCTGCATTGAGAGCCACGAGTTACATCTATTAGCTCATATCCTCGCTTATGATACGCGCCTAGCGGAGATCGGCTATGCCAAACATCAATTTTCCTATATCCGGATTCGTCCGATGTGTATCTACCCAACCAGAGCATGGTGTCGCCAGTCATAGCCATACAACGTCTTTTCAGACACGAAACTCCATCTAATCATCTCTAACTTCATTAAAGATGGTAAAAGAGGCAATGGTTACTCCGGTGAGCTTCCCTTGTTTCTCGAGAATTGCAGACGTGTTCGTAATTCCTCCTTCGTGCGAAGCGGCCGCCGCTACCCGATATAATGAGTCTCAAGTTTCTCACCCTTGGGGGCCGTGGATTGACTTACGGAATGTCACACCCGTCTCACAGCGCCAGTTCTTCCAAGACACCGCAGTCTCGTTGCGAACGACAGTCTGCTGGCCGATGATGCTCGTCCACATGCCATGATAGGCTCCTGCGCCGGGGACTTGAACGAAACGTGGCTCTACGAAAAGGTTAGAGTTGCCGATAGAATACCACGTCTTGAGCCTTACTAGGACTCTGCTGGTACTGTTGGTTGAAAGACCCATCCGGCGAGGTTCTCCACCGTGTAAGCTTATGGGTGTCAGCGCCATGTCGACTGGTTATTTAGGGATGGAGACAAACCTCCTCACTGATCTGATAGTAACCCGCTGGACCCGAGAGATTAAAACTCCGAACGGCCCCAGGAACATTGTCCTTTCCCTTGGTGGTGTAAGGTACTAGACCGCCCTGGAACTGGAGGTCAAAGACTGCAGCTGTTAGTACGGAGCAGGCTGGAGAACGAAGATACTCACAGGATCCCATGATATTCTGCACATCGCGGGCCGGCGCACCAATCACACCATAGCTTGTCAGGTTCTTGAAGGTGGTTCCCGGCGGACATTTGCATGGGCGATCGATCATACTGCAGGGAGGGAGGGAGGCCGGCGTGGCCGTAGCCATGATCCCTGCTGCGAGGGATGCGTAGATAATACTGAGGAGCTGCATACTGACCGGGGGTGATTTGCAGTAGATGAGGCTCGATTTTGGTGCTATCAACAAGTCAATACATGCTTCGGCGAGTGCGATCGCCTTTTATACACCCCAGTTTTACCAGTGTCCATATCCAAGCCTCAAGGAAATCAATTTCGTGGACTTTACGGAGTACCCGCCCCAGGCTGAATCACAGGAATCCGTTTCCTGGCTGAGATGTCAGCTCTTATAGCTATATTGCGCCCACTATAGTTCGCTATCCGTACCCCTGTTACTCGGTGTCTGGCAGGAGCTTTACCCTACTCTTTAAATTACTCCGCAGACATCGTGGCGTTACCTGGGACCTAACGAAAACTGTTCATCCGAAGCGAGAAGTGGGCTGATAAAAGTTTGGACACGATTTGAACGTTGCTTTTCACGGTCAATTGTCCCAGTTCCAACAGCCCGTCTCGTATGACAACCATGGTCGCAGAACGACGCCGCTGGACGCCCGCCGAGGACGCCCTCCTCCGCCATGAGGTGGGCTTACAACGAGAACGATGTATGCCTGCTCCCAAGGGTATACTCCTGGTGGCACGCCCTGAATCGAAGGATTAACTAACACTGACAGCCCCCACCGGGCACTCTCATCGCATTGACTGGAACGCAATAGCCATGAAAATTCCAGGCCGCAGCAACAAGGACTGTCGGAAACGGTTTCATAACCAGTTTGCGGCCTGTGTAAGAAAGGTACCTGAGGACCGAGTGAAAAGCAGATCCTACAACTGGACGCGTGCTTACTGGTGGCGCAGGGCCCATGGAGCCCCGAAGAAGATGCGCGCCTTCGAGGCCTGGTGAGAAAGTACCGCTGCAACTGGGCGTTGATCGCTCAAAGAATGGATACGAGGACCGCGGATCGTAGGTGATCGGCTGCTCCGTGTGTGTGGCAATAGGCTAATGATGACGATGATGATGTAGAATGTTCCAAGCGGTGGCATCACAGCCTCAATCCCGAGTTGGATCGCAGGCCATGGACCGATGCTGAGGTAGGGTCCTCCATCAAGTTGACGGATGTAGCTGATCGGGAAGAACCAAATGCTTCTCTCTGCAGTCAAAGTCCATGGAACTACTTGGAAAGATATCCAGCGTCACTACTTTCCTACCCGTTCAGCAAACAACATCAAGAACCAGTAAGACGGGAAAGCATCCCATGAATGATCAAGATCTAACTCTGCAAGGTTCACGGTTTTAAGCCGACGGCAAAGGAGCTTGAGCTCTAGCCACTTTTCGACAAGGGCCTCCTCGCCGGTTAATTTCTCCAGCGCACAGTGGATTATAGACGCCGCCACTTCTGAGCAGGATCTCTGCATCAACCAATTTCTGCGTGCACTGCAAGAGGAGGAGCCTTTGGGTGCTCACAACAAAGAGATTTGCAACTGGGGAATTAACGCGGAGGGTCTGGGCCATGAAGATTCTCAGGAGCAAATTGGCAATGTTTTGCATCCAGACAGTCTTCTGATGGATCAAAGTCTTCAACTCTGTGCAGGCTTGAACACAGAGTTACAATCCTGGACTGAAGAAGCTCCTCCACTTCCGAATAGCGTTCAAGGAGACTTTTCGCCATCTCACGTCCAAGATACTACACCGGGGTCTGATTCTCGCTTGTTGGCCGAGTTACCGAATGACGGGAGTTCTCGAATAACCATTACAGTGGACGGAGCTGCACCAGACACAATTTTGACGGTGATGAAGATTCTTTTCGAGTCCGATGCACGAGTGGAGTTTCAGCGTGGACAGGTAGATGCATAGAGTATCCTTGGAGTTATAGAATGAGACGATGTTATGCAGCCCTCTACGTAACTTCATCTATTTACATTTAACAATGCCTAGTGATCGGTCTTGAATACAGCTGAAATAGAAAGATCGGTCACGGCCTTGAACATGTCCCCCAGGTTATCTGTGGAGCACACTGCTTGGATGGTCACCCTGCGATGGGAGGAAGCCGGCCGTGACGGATTGCGTGACATGTTTGACCCGAGTGGCGTAACCGGCGCCGAGGGGTACATAATCGTGTTCGGATTGTAGTATTCATTGATGGAAGATGGGAAAGGAAATCCCACGGATTCGGACACGAGGTCACCGGAGGGCAACGGCGAGATCGAGGGCAGCGTATCTATGAAGCCCCCGTCGGAGCCGTACAGATCCATCTCACTGTCAAGGTCGATCATCTCGTCCGAGTCGACTGAATTTCCGACCGCTTGAATCGTTTCGCTTTGAAGACTGCGCTGAAGGAGATGATACCGATTCTTCGCGGAAAGACTGCTTCTCCGAGGGAAGTATAGGGAGACAATTTGTTGCCAGCAATGGCCGTACTGTTCCACCCCATGAATGAGGAGCTCATCCTAACACCATGCATTAAAACGAGGAAGTCCCTTGGGAGAAAAAAGCAAACAGGTTTTACCTCCTCTGGTGTCCATGGACTATAGTCTATCTCTGGATTGAGTGCGTGCATCCATCGTTTGGAGAACTGGTCCGGCAATCTGGTGCCCACAACCGAAGCCACGACAGCCCATTTGGTGCCGTGGTGCTGGACGGCTTTCCCCAGGCGCTCGTCCTCCTCTTCAGTCCAAGGTCCTTTGTTGACTTTTGTAGCTGTGGTCCCATACCAACGCTTGCGACAGTCTTTGTTGGTCCGGCCGGGAAGGAAGGATGCGATCTCGTGCCAACTGACGGCGCCTTGAGTCTGTGCTACACTTTCCTGTCAGTTTCATTCTGATGGTAGAGTAGGTCTAGCTTCTGTGGCACCTTTCTCTACCTCCCGTCGTAGGATCGAATCTTCTTCTGCTGTCCAACTCCGACGGGGACGTGTCGTAGTCGCCATTGAAAGAGACGGGCCACTGCAGGTGGATATGTCTAGTGAACTTTGTACAGACTACAAGTGTGGACCACGGTCCCCAGCTTTATGCTACCTGAACGAGGGTATGTACATACAAGTAGATCTGTCAGTCTCACACGTGCCGGGTACTAGGTGAGAATACTCAGCCGAAGCAACGGCCTGCAGCATGCATGAAACACCAAATAGGTAGCAAATAACGAAGCCATAATTCAATGAGCCAACCACATACGGCGTCATCGCTGACTCCATACAACCGCCAGGGTTGCTGTCATCGTATCGGCTGGGGATGATTTGATGCGGGAAACGCGCCGTATTCATGCAGAGCGCAGGTGGACTTGACTTATTTGCTTGGATCTCGCTCCTAAGGAAGCCATCAACAGGGGTTACGGTTCGTATTTGTGTTAGCTCGTCTATCGTAAGATTGCACGTAGGAGTATGTATGACATCGGATAAACACGGGGCCACCCGTCAGTCGACGAAGGAATGCAGAGTCTTTCTGCTAAATCAGCCTCTCCGTGTCTCCGAATCCTCTGTCCACCGTGATAGATTGAGATCTGCCCGATCTGGCTTTATCGGATGGACCTCAGACCCTCCAGGTTTTGTCCCGCATAAATGTGGCTGAGGCTTATTCCAGGGGCCCATAAAACATGCCCAATCATGGGACCATCGCGGTCGCCAGGACTTGTCAGTCCATACTCAGTGTTGCACCTGAAGGATCCGTCATTTAATTTACTTAGGCTGTCGAAATATTTGGAAGGCTCTGTTCGTTCTGAAACACGAAGTCTATACGCCTACTCCGTAATGAAGCGGAGAGGCTAAAAAGACTCACCGAAATACGTATGAAGGAAGAAGAAGTCTCCTGTATTAAACCAGGTCGGGGCTGTAGGATGCGGGTTGCTCTTCGACTGCAATACTCGCGTGGAGGGCTCTAGTAAGTTAGGCTACCTGCATAGCTGAGGTCACCTCATTGACTCAAAGGACCAGGGCTCCACCATGAGTGCCTCGGGTCCTCGGAGATGGCACGATGTACTACACTGACAAGGCTCGTATGCTATAGTTAGATTGAGTTCAGCAGAGATATCCACACATATTCTAACCAGAAAGGTGGATTTTTCCAAAAGACACTAAGGGAGTCAATTTTAGCCACATGTTAGGCCTGATTGTCTACTCCGTTCTATCATGTCCACCTGGAACCAAACGACATCAGTGGCAATGAGGGCTTTGTCTTGTCGTATCCAACAATCCTGCCCTTCAGCCAACAACACGATATGTCTTGGATGACTCGGGGGACGACTCGGTGCCTCGTTCGACTCGTAGCACTCGTGTTGGCCCTTTAAATGCAGTTGATGATGTAGACGGGCAAGGTGTGTAGCACAACACACCCCTGCATGCGATCTACCATGCACACCACCGCACATCTGAAGATCATCTTGTGGCTGCTGGGTTCATCGTTGGTCCTAGGTGGCCCGATTGTTCCTTCAAATGACACAGCGCCATGGCACCCCTTCACGATCAATACCAACTTCTACAACAACATCCCAGACACAGGAGTGGTCCGCGAGTACTGGTTTGACATTGTCAACACGACTGCCGCGCCGGATGGAGTCAAACGGCCCGTGCTGCTGGTGAACGGCCAGTTCCCTGGCCCAGCCATCGAGGCAAATTGGGGTGACACGGTTAAGGTGCACGTCACCAACCGGATGAGCAACAACGGCACTGCCATGCACTTCCACGGTGTCCGACAACTGCGCAATAACCAGATGGACGGCGTGGCGTCTCTGACCCAGTGTCCTGTCGCGCCGGGACATAGCTACACGTATGTCTGGCGTGCGGAGCAGTACGGCTCCACTTGGTACCATTCGCACTTTTCGCTTCAGGCATGGGAGGGCGTGTATGGGCCGATTGTGATTCACGGGCCTGCGACTGCGGAGTATGACGAGGATCTGGGTGTACTCTTCCTGAGTGACTGGGGGCATCAGACAGTCGACGAGATGTATCAGAGCCAGCTGGAGACGTATGGCACACCACAAATGCAGGGCGGGTTGCTTAACGGAATGAATGTCTGGATACAGCCGAACGGGACGACGGTGGGCCGTCGTTTCGAAACGCTGTTTAAACCGGGCAGGAGACATCGGATCCGGCTCATCAACGCCGCCATGCACACGCATTTCAAGTTCTCAATTGACAGGCGCAAGCTCACCGTGATCGCCAATGACTTTGTCCCACTCGTTCCGTTCACCACCAATGTTGTACCCATCGGCATGGGTCAACGCTACGATATTATCGTCACCGCGGATCAGCCAAGCAATGACTATTGGATGCGCGCGGTCCCACAGACATTCTGTAGCAATAACACAGCCGGGGACAATATCAAAGGGATTGTCCGGTACGAGGGTGCCCCGCAGACAGAACCAGTGTCGTCTAAATGGGACTATGGGGACGATGTGCAATGCGATGATTTTGCCATGTCACAGCTCATGCCACATCTGGCGCTTGATGTCGACCTCAAGAAAAACAGAAGGCTCGTTAACTCACCGGCGGGTGTTGACACTGTCGGTGACCCGAAGCTCTACCTCTGGACGCTTGGAGGGAACGCCTTCAATGTCTCCTGGAAGGACCCGACGCTCCGGCAGACCGAACGACCGGGCAAGATCCAGTGGACGGCAGAACAAGGTGTGGTCGAGGTGAACAAGGCCAACGAATTGGTCATATTTGTCATCCAGACGTATATCCAGGCGCCGCATCCCATTCATCTCCACGGTATGTACGTGTCATTAACAGTCAAAGTGAAGTAGTTACTAACGACGAGTAGGACATGACTTTTTCGTCCTTGCCCAGGGCCTGGGAACCTACGACCCGCGTAATGTGACTCTGCAGACAACAAACCCTCCGCGAAGGGATACGGCCATGCTGCCTTCACAGAATGAGGGTGGAGGGTATCTGGTGCTAGCGTTTCCGGCGGACAACCCCGGTGTATGGCTCATGCATTGCCATGTGGGCTTCCATGCAACCGAGGGATTTGCGCAGCAGATAGTAGAGCGTCGGCGCGAAATCCGAGACTTTCTGGATCGGGACACGTTAGAGCGGACGTGTAAGGCGTGGGACAATTATGCGCGACGAAATCCGTACGGCATGCAGTATACCGGGGTCCATGGGCCTTATGACTCGGGGGTTTGATTATGTATTTCTAGTCTACGTTACAATATTTGCTCATCGGCCACGATGGAGGCATATATATATAAGGAACATGATCCTCATATAAACCCAAGTGGTCGACACAATACTATGTAGCGCTGATATGGACAATACAGACCTAGTAACACGTCAGAGCTTCATCAGCTAGCGCTTCTGCTAAATTGGACATCTTCACTATAAAAGTAGTCATATTCCTTTACCTGAGCTACATTTTCTACTGCCTCCTGCGTGGCTGTTTCATACTCGCTACAGATAAGGCCATGAGATTGGTGTAAATAATATACCTCAACCAAAATAAGGCGGGTATGTTGCGGTATCTCGCTGTCACACCAGATCTCATTCGATAAGCAGAGTTCCATAAATATGTTGGCATTCCATGTGGTTCCTATTCCCGAAGCATCACCTGTAACAACTTCCTGCGAGGCCACTCAGATGCATAAGCATTTAAATATCGACCATGGAGGCCAGGAACTGGGCAGCCTCAGGAGCGTTCAATGTATAAGTCAAATGGGCCGGCGTGATGATGAGCGTGCCCACACAGACCAAGTCTCCCACAGCGCAGATGACCTTTGTCTGCTCCTTTGGATAATTGGGAATGCGGCCGAGATCTTGCAAGTTACGGGTGAAGCCAAACAGGACGACACCCTTCACCTTATTCTTGATCACGTCCGGAAGGTCTTGGATTGCATTATCCATAACCGCAGAGCCTTGGCTATCATCTCACCGTTAGCGTTCCAACCATACATATCAGAAATATGCTTGGAAGGGGCGAACCTGTATCCACCGGCCACGATTTGGGAATTGGGGCATCGGGTGTGAGCCATCTCAAATACACCAGTTGCCTCTCTAATCGAAGCTTGGTTGGTATTGGCAGGGAGGAAATTCGGGATCAACGATGCGGTATATGCACCCCCGACTCCCTGGCATGCGACATTCCCGGCCCCGAGCGCCACCTTGAGGGCGTTACAAGTGGGCATGCCCGCGATGGCGCCCTACACTTCATGAGTATAGAAACAACGATGTATACTCATTATGAGCAAGTAATGACTCACCATATTCCCTATCTCGGTCGAACCGCGAGCAAAGATCAATACCACAGGCTTGCAAACGCCATTCTCAAGGTCATTGGCATTGACAAGCTGACGCGCCTCGAGGTCAGGAGCAGGAACTGGGTTGGAAAAAGAGACCGCAGCAAAGGCAGTGATTAGAAGGGCACGCAGTGTCAACATTATGAGGAAAGGTGACTGAGGCGAGTTGAGATATCTGGAAACGGTGCAACTATCGCCTTGGGAGAAAGAATATAGAGCTCGACTTGATCTTTACAGAACGCGAATGGACTTATTTATAATTCTACTGACAACGAAGGATGTACTGGGTCATTCAAAGACATTCAACACCTCCGAGGCATGAATACCTAGTAACGCGGAGAAGACCCGGGGAATATCTTCTAGCCTCGCGGATATGGCGTTTGTGAAAGCCATGTTTCAGAATATCTGCATGAAGACAATTGTAAACGTTGCATTTTGTGGAGATGCCGAGGCTTCATACATCTACCGAAAGAGAGGCAGCATTCCGTTTGGGCGTACTATAGAAGACCCATCGCTCATCCAGGTACAAAGCCTCGGAAGCTCGTATCCGTTTGAGGGATTAATCTAGAATGGGGCCTCATCTGACCAGTTTCCAACTCTTGATCCCTGCCCCTGCTTCTGCAGACTCCGTTACTCTGTCGACTTTGTATTGAAGCCTATACTGTGTCTTGTCAATATTCGACGGGCCTAAGTTGGTGCTCATGTGGCACAACAGGGAAAGCTTTTCCAGAGCCCGAGTATGGATGAACACGTGGAACGTACTCCATAAAAGTCGTCAGAGATAAATTTGCCGGCAAATCGAAGTTCGTAGTGGCGCAGTAGGGTAAACACTTCTCCACACTGTCAGTCTTCAGTAAGCCCTATGATCTGACATGTGGACCGTTCATGAACGCAAGTGCTTCCCGGCGAGACGAGCGCAAAAAGGCTTCGGTGCTAAGGCTTTTCCCGTCTGCCCTAATGACGGCATTGCAACGCATCATTAAAAGGACCCCGTGACCATCGTTCCGGGCTTGCGGAGTGTCCCGATACGTCCAGTCGAGCTCATACCGCACTCAAGGTCTTCAACCCACGGAGTGAGAGGGGTAGTGGACATGGAACACATCCGGCCAAGGACCGCCATCTGCCCTTCAAGACTACATAAGTCAGGGTGTTGGAAGAGACCTAGGCAGCCGTTCTTTTTTTCTTGGCGGCTATAATAGCGAGACTAGTGCCAACCCCGCGTGATATCTCCAGTGGGGGTAGACGCCAAGCAAGACAATTAAAGGAGCCTGATAAGGCGATAGCTGGGTGAGTAGGATGGGTTCAGTCTCCTATGTCACAGGATATGGTAGGACAATAGGCACGCGGCTGGTATAAGCAACAGCCTTATGAGGCGTTGTTCGAAACACGTGCGTCTGAAGAGAATATACGATAGTTGCTATACTGGGTGGGGAAATATATTGGAAGACAGATGATGAACGACTCATGTACGGTGTAAGCGCAGAACTTGTTGTCAGTCCTTGCATTTCCAGAAAGCTTTCAAACCTAACAGCCCCCAAATGTAAAGCTGTAGACTGAAGGCTAGAAGCCTATATTGTGTTCTGCTAAGGTGCATCCATTCTATCATGTCGCGGGTAGTACTTGTACTTCGTGTTCGATATGATCCTCTGCTGCTACATAAAGTGCACCTGAGAGACTACCCGCGAGCCCTTCTTCCTGCGATGAAGTAAGAGAGACCCCGTGATTGGTTTCACTGCTCTTTGTTTCTCAACTCAGACTCAAATGTCTCCGCGCTCCAATCCGTTTGACAGCCAAGACTATTGCCACTCTTCGCCAAGGGCACGACCGTAGAGATGACCGGCGTGAGCATAGTCCTGCCGGTCCGGTTGCAGAGGACTTACGATGCGATGTCTCGTAGCAATTTCCAGAACTGCAGCCTCTACAAAGTGCAAAGCCCTGATAATAGCACAAGAATACTCCGTTGCCACCGAAGACTCCACCGTAGCTGTTGAATATTGCGGGGAAATCGCCATCGTGATCCATATTACGACCCACTCTATCCAAGGCCTGATATCTTGTCAATCCATGACAGCTCCCGCTGTGTAGTCCTCCTTAAAATGTGGGTGAATCAGCTCATATTCTGTAGTCCTCACCTAAAAAATAAGTATGCTCACACCCAAAGGCCCTAACAACGTCGCATTCAGTAATTGAAAGCATCAAAACGCCCTAGAGTAGGGGATACGGTTCTGAGATGTCTAGGTGCGCTTGGCCTCGCGCCCCTTTCTCTTGGGTTGTAATCCTTTCACTTGGATGGCTCAACCGCAGATATTGTATCCTTGGCTTCGCTCAGCCGGTGACAAGTACCCGGTTACTGACGGTCAAGTCGTTGGGGTCCCCTAGAGAAGATAGATTACCTTGGTTCTAATGACCCTTGTTTGTTCTGCATGCCGATAAATATATATGACAGTCCTCCGCAGCTCACTAGCTTTTATCTCTACTATCCCGTCAAGTCTCGACTGCAATTTCGTACCATGATCCCCATCTTATGAACCATCATGGACATATTTAAGCATATTCTCAACTTCTTTGCCCCAAAGGCTGAAAAGGAAGACGGCCGCGACGTATGGGGTTCACGAACTGCCTTTGTCCTGGCTGCCATGGGGGGTGCTGTCGGTCTGGGAAACATCCTGCGATATCCTTCGGTCGTTTTCCCAAATAACGGTCTTCAATGGTTCCTCCCATATCTGATCGCCCTGATTTTTCTGGCACTGCCAATCCTCATCCTCGAGATCTGTATTGGCCAAGCAGCGCGAGGCGGTGGTGTCGTCGCATTTCACCGCATCAACAAGCGGGCGAAAGGAGTCGGCCTGGGCACCATTGCAACCGGATACATGGTGGCCACGTACTATGTGCCCATTCTCAGCTGGACCATGAAATACTTCCGCCATTCGTTTACTGACCCGCTGCCATGGACGGGCAGAGGGGAGGATTTTTATCTAGGGACCGTCATTGCCAACCAGGACCCGGTTCCCGGCAACTACAGTACCAATGGCAATACCGTGGTCGACTATGCGCGATACCCAAGCACCGGGGTCATCGGCGAGACTGCTGGCTGGACTGCCTTTGTCTGGTTCGTCGTCTTCCTGTGTATATTCAGGGGGGTCGGTCTCACGGGGCGCGTGGTGTACATTACTATGGGCCTGCCTATCATCATCATCATCATCCTTCTGGGCCGCTCTGTGTCGCTCAACAACGCCGTTGACGGTATTAGAATGTACATGGGCCATTGGGACAGCTCCAAACTCGCCAGTGGCGACATCTGGCAGGCTGCTGCTGGCCAGATCTTCTTCTCGACCGGTGTCGGATTCGGCTACTTCACAGCCTTTGCGTCCTACAACACCAAATTCTCCAACGCGGTCCAAGACGCCGTCATCATTGCCGTCAGCAACTCGCTCTTCGAGGTCATCGCTGCGTTCGCTGTTTTCGGCGTCATTGGTTTCCTCGGCCTCCAACCGGAAGATGTGCAGCTGAGCACATTCACCGTCGGCTTCCTGACCTACCCATCGGCCATTGTAGAGATGCCTGGGGCCAATTTCTGGGCCGTGCTTTTCTTCATCACCCTGATGCTTGTCGGCATTAGCTCCTCGTTTGCGCTGGTGGAGTCACTGGTGACGCTTCTCGCAGACTCAGCGGTGGGCAGAAAAGTCCCTCGCACTGTCATCTGCACTGTTGTTGTCGTCGTGTCATTTCTGCTGTCGTTGATATACTGCACCGAGTTCGGCCTGTATATCCTCGACGCGGTGGATACCTGGCTCAACAACCTGTCTCTACTGTTTATCGCGTGGAGTGAGTGTGTCGCCAGTACCACAATGTACCGCTGCACAGATGTTCTGAGCCAGGTCGGGACTCCGTCGTTTATCGTGTACAACGCCGGCTACTTCGGCGGCACAGTCTTTGGGATCGCCGTCGGGCACGCCGTGAGCCCGGAAGCCGGCGCTGGAGTGGGCTTTGGGCTGTACGTCGCCGGCACGATAGTTGCTATCTTGCTTGCAAGGACGCCTGACTCGTCGGCGCCCCGGTTTTGGGGGAGTAACGTCTGGATGAACCGGTTTTGGTGGCTGGCATTCTACTCTGTAAGGCGACTTTCTCTCACTCTTCCCACCAGACATATGGAGTCACCACTGACATTTGCAATCACAGGGTCACCAACTGCAACGCGATCTCAATCTGGTAGTTGTCACCGGCAAGAACTGGCGGATTCCCGTCTACTGGGGACCCGTTGTGCGATACATCTCTGCGCCCATCCTCGCGATTATCGTTTCCTTCGCGTACCCGGCATTCTACAAATCGCGAAGTGACCCCCTGCACATATTCGGGTTTACTATCGCGCACGTCATTATGGTCATTGTGATTCTTGGTCTTGTTGTTCCCCGGCTGTTCGAGCCCATACTTCCTCCCGCGTGTCGCCGCGAACAAAAGCGGATAACTATTCCCAACGTCTCGGTGCCGCTTGTGCCAGCCGAGATTGGCCCGGGGACTGAGACGGAGTTTCACGTTGAAGAGGGAAAGGAGAAGGAGGGGGTCGTTGGTCGCGCTTAGGATGCCACACGTATATACCAATCGGACAGAGAAGTATACTGAATCATTAATCTATTGATCTGGACTGTAAACAAAGGGTGACCATTAACCGAACCTGTATGATCAAGGACACTCATCGTAAAAGCTGTATCGGAATCAGTATCTCTTTCATTCATAGCCCTCCACTATTCATATTTACAAATCTTCGATCAATTGCTGAACAGGCACCTCTTCTATCAATACACTCGCCTTATACTCTGGGACCGTTTTTATCATCAACCTTCCATACCCTCCCTATGCTGTCCTTCGGTTGAACCTATATTTTCGCCCGCGAAAGCTTCATGTGGCGGTTCACATCCTTATACAGCAGGTATCGGAACTTGCCCGGGCCACCCGCATAACAAGCCTGCGGACAGAACGCCCGCAGCCACATGAAGTCGCCCGCCTCAACCTCCACCCAGTCCTGGTTCAGCCGGTAGACAGCCTTTCCCTCCAGCACATACAACCCGTGTTCCATAACGTGTGTCTCGGCGAAGGGGATAACTCCACCGGGCTCGAAAGTGACAATCGTAACATGCATATCGTGACGCAGATCGCTGGGGTCGACGAAGCGCGTAGTCGCCCAGGCCCCGTTCGTATCCGGCATCGGCGAGGGCGCAATCTCCTTCTCGTTCAAAAAGAGCGGGTCCGGCGCATCCAGCCCCGCCACATATTCATACGCCTTGCGAATCCAATGGAAGCGCGCGGTGCTCGTGCCCTTGTTCCGCAGCGTCCAACCGCATTTCGGCGGAAGGAAGGCATAACCGCCCTCGGTGAGAGTGTGCGAGGCCCCAGCCACGGTGATGGTGACTTCGCCCTCGACGACGAAGATCACCCCCTCGGCGGCGTCGTCCAGCTCGGCGCGGTCGCTGCCGCCGCCCGGCTGCACCTCCATGATGTACTGCGAGAAGGTCTCGGCGAAGCCCGATAGCGGTCGCGCAATCACCCACAGGCGCGTCTGGTCCCAGAACGGCAGGAAGCTGGTCACGATGTCGCTGAAAGTGCCCTTGGGGATGACGGCGTAGGCTTCGGTGAACATGGCGCGGTCGGTGAGCAGCTGGGTCTGCGGCGGGAGGCCGCCGGTGGGTGCATAGTAGGCACCGATTCTCTTATCGTTGCCCATGGCAGGCGTATCCGGGAGGGGGGAAGGGATGCGTTCGAGGGTCAGAGGAGCGACAGTGGGAGGTGTCGCAAGTCGAGTTTAATTGAATTGCAACTGTCGAGGGAGAAGAAGAAAGTAGAAGCTCATGGCAGGTTAAATGATGAACTGATTTCGGCGTTGGCCGATTGTAGTCCGATTGCGGTCGAAGCCGTGCGTGGGGCGGCGGTGGCGGGGAAAACCCCGATTCTTAGCCGAGGGATTCTGCGATAAGAGTCATCGGTGTATCATACTCGGAGCATGTCCTTGTCTTGGCGAGTAAAAAGATATTTTTTCAAGTAAAGTATACAATATCAGAAACTAAGTATGTACCATGTCCATCCGAAGTGTAGCCCCCTTCTGGTCAATCAACGGCTCATGGTCACTACTCCGACGCCCGTCCGACTGCCCCATGGGAACGGCCGCCGACAGATCCACCGGCTTCACACCCACACTCCTGATCCAAGTCTCCGTCGTAGCCTGCCGATACGAATCATCCGGATACAAAAACGTAGTAAGCGTACGCCCAACCGACGTATGGTGCAGGAAGCGGCGCATTTTCGCGAACCCGGTCCGTCCCATACAGACCACAATCATCAGCGCCAGGACGATGAGACAAACAATCACCGCCACAAAGACGGCAGGAATCGCATACGGGAGCTGGTATCCCAGACGTCGCTCGTAGGGCACCACAGCAACCCGAATCGTGCTCCCTATCTCCTGGTCATCGGCACGCGCGAACGACTCTGGCCGGACGGACCAGTTGTACGCGCGCGTCCCGACAACTGCGTTCGCTACGATGTCGGTCCAGATGAGATTGAAGACGTTCGCGGAGCCATCCGGCGACTGCGTCATGTTCTGCCACATGGTGAACATGCCCGCGTTGGTCTGGCCGGAGTAATCCGCGACGTATTCACTGGCTGAATTGCCAAAGTCGCTGGAAGAAGAGCCGATCTCGTACGCGGCCTTCAACGCCTTGTGGGAAAATTGCGCCGCGGGGAGATTGTCGCTGCTGTAGCCGATGGAGAGCATCGACTGGCCGTCGGGTAGCCAGAGATGCTCCTTCTGGACCACCGACAGACCGGGGTGGTCTTTGTATTCCGGCGACACGATCCCCCACAGAGGATTGACGTCGCCTATCATCATGTCTTCGCGATTCTCAACGCCCCAGTACGGTAGATCCTCCGTGCGGTCGTAGTGTTTATCCCGAATGTCCAGCACATGCAGGTCCTTCAACCCGCCCGTTCCGTTGTAGGAGAAATGCACGGTCTTGATCATCGCCTTGGTCGCAGATGCACAGGTATACAGAGGGATTGACCAGGTAGTCGTGGGATCCCAGGTGAATGCATTCGATCCGTCGGAAGGCGTCGCTGCGCCGTATATGACGCCGCAGTTGACAGCGACGCTGTCTATGCTCACTGGGCTCACTTTTGAAGTCTGCTGGCATAACGCATCTACAATAGTCAGTCGTGTCGTCCAGTGTATCCAAACTTCAAGAGGGAAGATACCTATGTCGTCAAAATCCGAATAAGACAGGTTAAACGGGTTCGAGTATTTTCCAGCCGTCGAATTGGTCGTGTTAGACTCCGAAAGCGACAGACCCTTGATGAACATGGCCAGTCCACCGGTCCGAATAGCCCGCGCCGAGACAGACTCGGTCGGTATGGTGAAATTCTTCCCGATATGTGAGTTGAGGTACTGGAACAGCTCCGTGTTAGTCGTCTTGTTTCTTGGATTGGTAATGTTCATGTAGAACATGGTCCACATGTTGTTGATGTAGGCGCCCCGAAAAGCGTGGTACGCCAGGTCCAGCTCTTCCTGCACCGACGCATACGTCCTGTTGGGCAGAGCACGCGGGACATTGATGAAGCCCCCATGATCCGTCAGAGCCAGATTCTCTATAGAGCCGACGTCTCCGAGGGTGAGATCCAGGGTGAGGTTTGTATTGACACAACTGCTTTCAGGTTGTACCCAGAGCAAATCCTCCTCCCAGGTGACACCGTGTCCCGGCGACGTAGGAACGGTGTGGTTTCGAAATCCGATCCCTCCCCGCTTCCCATCCACTACGAGGCCTTCAACAACCACGTAGTCTTCCTCGAGGAATACCTGCCGGATGGGCCGATAGCTCCCCTGCACACGGCGTGAGCCATTATTGTAGACCTCCTGGCTGCGATGGATGTACGACCGCCATTGTATGTCCCAGATACTGGACACGCTGCTGTCCAAGTTGGCACGGCCACTATCAAACGCATCGGTGACGTTCTGCGGGATGGTGACGTTGTAGCCGAAGGGCGTTGCAGAAGACATCCGAGTATCATTGGTTTTGTCCAATACTATCGTGTTTGAGCCCGGGCAGGCAGTGCTGTAGAAAGATCCACATTGCCGGTTGAAGGGTAACGGACTGCGTGGTGGCGTGGCACTGCCCATCACCGTGGGGTCTTTCACATACTGAAAGTCGTAGAGTGCTTTGTTTGGGGCTGGGGAGAACCCGTCATAGAGACCCAGGGGAGTGACGATAGAGGCGATGGCGAGTACTCCGAGCGCCCCGGGAAGCAAAAAGACGCCGGCTTTGACTGTTCGGCGGACACCGGTCCCTGCAGCGGTGTCGGTGCGGAGGATCATGGGCCAGTATGTCGACTGTAGTGTGCGTCCGAGAACAGACCTAAGAAAGGCCGATGTCAGTGTTTGCTGATCAGAAGGACTCACGGGGGAATAGTACCAAGTGACGGCCGCCTCCTGTTCTCTCACCAGTCCCACCAAGGCCAACGCTACCGCCAAGGGAATGAAGAGCTGAACTGTAGCCGGATCAATAAGGACATATATAATCGATTAAAGGCCATATACCGATAAAAACCGCTGCGGCAATGATACCAGAGGCATCAGCAACCGATATTTCCACCATTTTGCCGGCGAGCACGTTCCATTGGCATTACCGGAAGAGAAAAGTTCTGCGTCAGAGGGAAAGTTTTCAACATATATACGATTGTCTCCATTTCTAACTAAGCAAAGAAGATTTCAGATGGCTTGCAGTCGCACAACTCATTACTATCGTATTGGTCTTGGCTGAGACTGACACAGTGTAGCTCGCCATCGACCCTGGAGTTCGGACCATGCGAGCCACATGCTGAATGGGTCAATGGGTCAATCGCACGGTAGGGCTACCGAGTTGAGATAGATCTGCTCATACGGGGCAGGGTTTCGATATCAGCTATCTACTGATCCGGTATAGGCCATTCTGATCTGGAAGACGATTGGTGGCAGAATACGAGGGCGAGCTTTAATGCCAAAGCGCCACTTGTAGATCGCCATTTAACCATCCAAGCCCTATCCAACTCCGGAATGTTTCCCACAGATCGTAGAGCAGGAGGTGTTTAGCTAATGGAAGCTTCCTTTGTCAGGAATCTCTTGTATCCAACAGCACGCTAAATTCCAAATGTTCTGTGGACATGGGGGAGACTTACCAACGATACAGTAATTTCAGCGCGAATACTCGTTCAGAAGAGATGATCGATTGTGGGGAACATTTATATCACGCTAGCCAAAAAGGTAGATCTCAGTGGACAGAAGTGATTATATATTGTGCACGGGAGCTGCAGAATGAAGCCAACACCATGACTCTGCTACGGGAGCATGCACAACGTCCACTTACGTACGTCTCATGAAATGGCACCAAGCGATGACCAATTGATTCCAATAGAGAAATGGCGTATATACTCGAGAGCTCCCTCCTCCAACCCTTCTCTTGTATGACAAAACATCCTGATCGTGTAAAACGAAACGAATGACATGGGCATGATATTGCATCAGTATACATCTTCAGAGTACCCAATCAACCCTGTGCATGGTGTTCAACGGGGGACGTCTTTGCGAATCGACCGGTAAACTGTCGAATCTTCTTCCCGAAGAAGTAGACCGGCACACCAATCAATCCCAGTGCACCAGTCAGAGCGGCAAAGACTGCAAACGCGCCATCATAGCCATGGCTTTCAATGAATGGGGCTGTTCCATAGCTGGTTCCAAACGATATAATTCCCCTGAACGCACAAATAATGATCAGTAGAGGGCCTGCGCGGCTCGGATAGCTGTCGAGGAGGTATGTTATAGCAACAATATTTGCACCGACAAAGCAGAAATAGTAAGCAGCCACGCCCCAGACATAGGTAAACCAGTGGTACTGCTCTGGATGTGCGGCGCCCTGACCATACAGAACTGCCGTGATGACCCCAATCACGATCGGGAATGCTAGTGGAATGATCCGAACCTCTGGCTCATGGAAGCCGTTGTTCTTCCTCGCCATACGTTTGACGAGCCAGTCAGATCCATTGCCCAGGAGCGGTAGCGCGATCAGTGCAGTCACAATCTGACCGCAGTTCACGTAAGACGCGCTCTTTTCAGGCCAGTTGTATGGAGCGCTGGTGACGATTCCACTGTACGTCGTTCCGATGACAATGTTGACGCCGATGGTGAGACCGTTCAAGAGGAGAGCCCAGAGGACATTCGGGAACAGAAGGAGCTCGAATGTTTGCTACCCACATCATTAGAGGGATTTGCAGAATACGTGCGGACGAGGTACCTGGAACACCATCCATACTGCCTTCCAGTCAGGCGTGCCAACCCACAACCTCATATCTGACTTCCACGTGCGCGGTGCATAGTTGACATAGTCAAACGGGGGCCGCTCGGTGTAGATGGGCTGAGCACCCCCTTTGTTGGTAGAGCTCGAATCTCCTTGAACGTTGTCGGAGGATGCTGACGAGCTCTCTTGGTACGAGGAGAGCGAGCGGTCATATCGAGTCTCTGGGAGGAAAAGAATCGCAACTACCAGCTGCACACCCGACAGAATCGCACCCAGTCCATACCACCACTGGGGGGTTATGGCTCCGGCGATCGGGCTGGCAAAGAGAACCCATACGGCAGTTAAACTGACCTGAATGGCTTGCTGAAACATAAGAGCAGTACTCCGCTCATGCAAGAAGAAGATCTCCTGCGAGATCATCGGTACGATCGACTCACTCTGACCTGCAGCAAGGCCGACGACCATTCGGCAGGCTAAATGCCACTCGTAGGTTTTAGCAACTGCACATAACGCAGATCCTATAATCAGGATGACGGTTGAGCCGAGGAGCACGATGCGCCGTCCAACACCGATAGCCAGGGGCATCCCGATGAGGTTTCCGATGCCCCTATGAAGCGTTAGCAGCTCTTCTAAGATGTAGATTGAGATTGACTGACATGAACAACGTGGGATAGGTCATGAGATGGGTGATATCAGCGTAGCCCTTGCCGACCTTGGAGTATTCTGGAATGTAGAACCCCAACAGTCCTCCAAACCCGGACACAAGAGCCAGACCTAAGGTAGAGACTGTAAAGTGTTAGACGGTTGGAGTATTAGAAGGGCGGGGGAACTTACAGACTGATATGATGACGAGGACGACTCCTTTCTGCCATATCGGCATGTTCAAAGGATCTATATTGTCAATGCAAGTACTGTGTCTTGATATCGTCAATACCCACTTACCCTGAGGATCAGCTGTCGGAGTAGGAACGTATACAATGGCGCCGTCGGTCAATTTGACTGTTCCCATAGTATTCTCTTCGCTTCCATCACCTCCATCTTCCCCTATCGACTCGACATGATTGACGGACGACTTTTCAACGTCAGCTGCATGAGACACCATCTTGAATAGATGTTTCTTCTGAATTTATGGTATCTTAGCTCGCGAGATGAAATGGAGCACGCAGCAAGGAGGGTCTTTTGTATATAAACTGCCTGAGGGGAGCTGTAGTCTACCTACAGCTCAAAGGACGACTGAAAGCCAGCCATGGATGATATAGTCGTCATGACAGGCGAACTCGGGACAACCGCGGGGGTAATGGACATGGTTTTTCAAGAGACCAAGAACCCCCAGAGTGCCGAATTGTTAACAATCCCCCACGGCCGTTCCTCCCCAGACTACCCCAGGTTGCTGATCCGTTTGTCCTCACCACTCACAGTGACGCGTGGCTGGATGCCACGGAGAGGAGACGATTGCTAGCCCCTGGCTATGCCATGGCTTTGGGGCTGATCCTCGGTCTCGGAGCTCCTTCGACCATCGGAGGCTGCCCCGAGGGCCGCCCCGATCCCGCTGCAGCGAGGTCTCGGACCACATCCAGAGCAGAGAGATCTTGGCCTCGTCCAATTCCCTACAGAAAGAATCTCGAGAAAAGAACTCAACAAACCTCTAACGTATAATTTACACTACTATAGTGTCTGGATACTACCAGACGCCTCCAAGATGATGCCAGATGTAGAGAATAAATGGATCAAAGGGTTCGATTGTGACTATTCTAAGGCCCCCTGTAGATATCCTCCTCAGCTCCTGTACCTGGTTCTAAGTACATTTGACACGATTGACACCCACACCGACTCGCGACAGTAGGACAAGAATTTCTAACTGTACGGCTTCACACCAGCTAGCTGTAGCAATCGGTCCGTAATCTCAGGCTTCTCCCATGGTTCCGTCCGATTCTTGGGACACACCTTGCCATCTCGCATAGGTTTCTCCTTCTGTGCACGAATGTTGCTAAAACAAAGTCAGAGGGGGAGGTACGTCGGTATAAGAATCACTCACCAGTGCGGCCAGTGGGTGGTGCCCGTCCAACTCTCAAAGCATTGCTTCTTCAGCTCCAAAGACTCCTCGGTGGCAAACCGCCGGGGCGTCATGCAGATGTACTGCACATGGCGGAAGTTATCGCCCTCGGGGAACTTGGCATAATGCATGGTGCGAGAGTCCCAGAGCACAAAGTCGCCCGGCTCCATGTTCACCTTGATGAGCTCGCAGCCCCGCTCCTCGAACCATTTGACATCCTCCTGGCTGAAAAGGAACAGGTCCATATACTTCATCTCCGGGGGAGGCGCATCTTCATGGGCATACGACTCTCTCGGCTGGGAGAAGAACTCGTTGAACAGCTTGGCGGAGCCCTTCATGAGCATGAGACCACCGTCGTTCGGACCGCTCGGTGCGAAATTCAGCAGACCCTGGACGGCCTGCATGCCCTTGCGGGCTGGATTCTGATCGCAATGCGGCCAAGGGCTCCAGCGGAGATCCTTGCGCGGCGGCATGACGTTCAGTGCGTCGAAAGAGGTGATCAGCTCGTTGGTTTCCCACAGCTTCTCGAAGATCTCGATGACACCAGGTTCCATCCGAGCATCCCACGCCACTTTCTCGTGTGGTGCGCAATAGAGGGAGTACATTCTGCCAGTGTTAGCGTGCTGTGGATGGTGTCGCGCAGGAATACTCACCCGCCCTTGAAGCTCACGGGCAGACACTCGGCCCTCCATGTCGACGGGTCAGTCTCATCGAACCCGAGGTCGAAACTCTTCAACCACTGGATCTGTCTCTCGCAGTAGGTTTTCGCCCTTTCGGGGCTGATCACATTCTTGATGACCACACATCCGTTCTGGTGGAATTCATCTCTCCAGTCTCCGTAGACGCGGGGCTCAAAGTGCACCAGGTCGGCGGATTCCTTGAGAGACTTTTCCATGGCCTCCTTGGCCTTTCTCACTGTTTCGGTGGAGGACATGATGATTTTTGCAAGGGTGCTATTCAACTGAAAGTGATTGTCCGAAAGGATTTCAGCAATTCTCCCGTATTCTTGTTTTGGGGATAGACTGCTTGGTCGGCCCTGATGGAAGGAATCGCGAAAACTACAAATACCTCGTCCATGACACTGCACCATGCCCCTCCCCCATTCCCCGAGTTTTCTCATCCCCGAAGTGGGCGCATAGCAAGCTCCAGGGCATGTCAGTCTCCGATAGGTGCCCAGATCTCGGCGGGCGTCTTTTCGGGGCTCATCCCTGCCCCCGAGAGCTCGGAGGGTCTCTGTCCAGCGCCACCTCCACATCGGAAAATGCTGATCCGGAGGATGAAGAGCCTATGATCCGTACATGCATCTAATGTGGAAATGAAACGGAAACGATCACCCCCTTACCAGCTTACTTACCCTGTATGACAGACAACTCGGAGAATGCGCCGAATGCCCTCTGCCGAGTCCAGCTAGTCAATGCCCATATTGCGGGGTCCTTTAGTGTTCCGAAACCAGTGCCGATGGGATTTTCATGGGTGATGTAGTGCTTGACATATCGCGGACCAAGTCCGGTGGATGATTCGCTGGGTGTGAATTCTGTCCTTTATAAGAAATATCTCGCGGGCCTTTAGAGTCTCTACTAGCATCCATCAATCATTCCACAATATCCACCAGCTCCACAACAGCAAACACCATGCCTCCCGCATTGCAAGTCGCATACAAGAAAATCAAACCACCCCAGGTAGGGGAGAACGGCTACCAAGGGTTCCAGCCTGGAAAGACAGAAGTCTTGCCTGCTGGATGGAACGGATTCAACGCCAAAGCCTTGAAAAGTGACATTCTAGTCGAGCATGATGTCGAAGTCGTGGTCCGCGACGGCGTCCGTCTGTACATGGATGTCTACCGCCCGGCAAACAGCACGGAAAAAGTCCCCGCAATCCTGAGCTGGTCATTCTACGGCAAAAAGTACAGTGCGCTGGAAATGCTGCCAATGACGGTCTGGGGATGTTGCGTTCCGAGCAGTGATCTCAGCGGAATTGAGAAATTCGAGGGCCTTGATCCACAGACATGGTGTCCCCGAGGATATGCTGTGATCAGCGTGGATACCCGCGGCTCCGGAAATAGCGATGGCTTTATCAGTGTGATGGGGTCACAAGAGGGCGAGGATGGCTATGACGTTGTCGAGGCTGTGGCAAAGATGCCCTGGTGCAATGGACATGTCGGCATGGCAGGCAATTCAGCACTCGCGATCGCTCAATGGTTTATTGCCTCTCAACAGCCGCCGTCATTGAAAGCCATTGCGCCCTGGGAAGGCTCCGGCGATCTGTTCCGCGAGCAGTTCTGCCGCGGGGGATGGTTCTTCATGAGCAACTTTGACCTCATCGCCAGCGCCATTGTGAGAGGTCACGGTGGTCTTGAGGACTTTGAGGAAATGTACCGGCGGTCCAACGTCTCCAATGCGTTCTGGGAGGATAAGCGTGCCGACATGACCAGGATTCAGTGCCCCGTATACATCAGAGGCAGCGACATTTCTTCCATTCACACCATGGGCTCGGTGCGTGCCTGGCTCGAGGTGCCGCACAAGGAGAAATGGATCCGCTGGGGGAGCAAGCAGGAATGGTACGAACTATACAGCGAGCGTCAGTCGGAAGAAGAGCTCTTTACCTTTTTCGATCGATACCTCAAAGGGATCCAGAATGACTGGGAGAAGACGCCCAAGGTTCGCTGGTCTGCTTTGCGCTTTGGTGATCGTCCTGCGATCGACGATATTATCCTCGAAGACTTCCCAGCCCCGAATACCGAGTATCGCGAGCTCTTCTGCAGTCCTGACGGTCTCCAGTCTGCTCCCCCGGCCATCTACGGGACACAGACATATGACTCCGAAGATCGGCATTCTGTAGCTGAGTTCTCGTACACGTTTGACCAGCCGACAAAGCTCATTGGCCTGCCCAAGGCAATTCTGTACGTTTCCAACGAGGAGAAAGATGACTTTACGGTCTTTGTGATTCTTCGAAAGCGAGACAAGAATGGAAAACTGTTGATGCACCTGAACTTCCCTTTTGAAGCTACGCCAGTCAGTTCTATTGAGGAAATAGCTGAGAAGGACCGGCAAAGTACGAACCTTCATCTTGGGTCGACTGGGATTTTGCGCGCCTCCCACCGCGCCTATGATCCCTCGAAGAGCATTCATCCGCAGTTCCCATTCCATCCGCATAAGGAGGAGCAGAAAGTCAAGCCAGGTGAGATAGTGCGACTGGAAATTGGGATTTGGGCGATAGGATATGATTTCGAGGAGGGTGAAAGCATCAGCATGCAGGTGAGTCCTTTAACCTCTCTTCATTTCCGATTTCATTGCTCATTCCAATGCAGATATCTGGCCAATACCCGAGCCACGCAGAGTTCAAGAGCTTTTCGAAGCCGCGGCCAGAGTCTGAGTTGAACCGGGGCCTTCATACTGTTCACTTTGGTGGAGAATATCCGAGCTCGCTGATCTTGCCATTTGTATAGATCCTGATGTGGCGATCCCCTGTTGTTTCTTGATTAGATCAGTCTTCATTAGATTCCTATTTATTCGTATACACTGAGGGCCAAAGATGCATTAGCTTCTGGAGCATTGATTCAACCGCACGTGTTTGATTTTCAGTGAATATCGACCTGTCTTTGGTCTCTTCACCATTACCACAACACCAAGACGAACCCATGGGAGGGCTTAGAAAACGAAAACCCAACCCAACCCGCGTTTTGGCGAGATCTAGTCGGTACATAAGGCTGATTGTCACATGACCGGTTTTCGTTGATTCTGTTCTGACACAGGCCAGTGGAGAAAGTGATACCAAGTACCCGCCCGACTCGTCTACAAACACTGTGACGCGTTTCATTGTCACATTAGCACCTCTAATGCGATGCTGAACATACGGAGTATTGTTCTACTCCGTACGAACTCGACCAAAATAAATGTCCTTTGAAAGGGCAAGATCCTCATGTTGAAGATAGCCAAGAGGGGCCCCCAATTTCTACAACGCCCGAGCGTGCACTTCACAATAAAAAGACAAGGATTGCTTCTACCCAATGCATAATATTTCCAACCATGTAACGGACAACAGACCATGTCCTACCCAACAAGCACTGTTCGAGAACGCCAGAGACCAATCATCGGGCCCCCACAGCTTACTTTCAGCGAAGGATATGCCTCCCTACATTGCATGCGGTCAACTTGAATTTCAAGACCTGAACGCGTGTGATCAATTGCTAGTCGCCAAGGTCTAAATCTACTGGATCACAATTTACTCGCCCTTGGTACTGCACGATTCTGTCAGCCCCTATTGAACGATTGGCTACGAAATCCAATGTCCCTGCCGCCAAGTACATATTGTAGGGATGAGGCTCGTGTCCAAATTAGTATGCCAAACGCGAATGTGCATCGACGGGCGTGCATTGTTAAAGCCGTTATACCCCCTACAAGATACCCAAACATGAAGACCGCCCATGAACGATTTCCTCTCATCCATTCACAGAATCAAAGGATCGCAACCTGTGACAAAGTGTCAGCAAGTACGTGAAAATGAGACCATGGAACGCAGCATTTTATCTTTCGCTATGCGCCAGCGCAGCGATGGCCCAAACCTGCGATTATTACGATACAGGAAACAACTGCATCAATGTTCAATCGAAAGGCTCCAAGTCATTTGAGTTCAGGCCGCTCTTCCCCGAGGATCCCACTATAGTGTACGCCATTGACGAATTGTCCGAGGACGAGATCCAGATGGAAACCGATCAGGGTTACTTGGGGAACCCGGATGCAGCCCAGAGAACAACCTTTTGGCTTGAGTATTCCAGCATGAATGCCACCAAAGAGGCCTTTTCGATTTCGCAGATTGGAATGCTCTTCACCAATGCGACTAAAGCAGCGGAAGGGGGCAATAATGGCTGCGATGGGCTTCTAGGCCAGGACTGTGTTGAGAATCTCAAGGATGCGTTAAAGTGGAAAATTATCCGGAACCTCCGGGGTGATTCCAGCGACGAGAGAGTACTGGCCCAGGTGTTTCGTGATCTGAAAATGAGGCCTATGTATAATTTATCGTGTCCACGCGATATATTCGATGACGAGGCGCTCCCATCTGATCGTGGAGGCAAGTTCCTTTTTCTTTCCGCTCCCAGACGAGACGAGTTGCCTATCGCAAGACTAGTTTGCTAACGCTGGTTCTTTCTTTGAACAGCACTTGCGGTCGAATCATTCCAGCCTGAGATGGGTCAGGGTTTTGAGCAATCAAGTTTGCCATCTGGGAACTCTTCTTACACCTACGCCGACCCCATTGATCGACAGCGGACTTACGAGGAACAACTCCGCAAAGTCGGCGTCGGTATAATCACTCGCTTTCCGCTAACCTTGGATCCCACATACAATTCAACTTCGAAGAAATATGAAGGAGGCAGAAATACAAACTTTGATGCGATCCAGATGGAGCTTGTTTGTCTGAGTGCCGGGGACAGCGATAGCCTCAGCACAAACGATACAGGGAGTGCTGGTGGAGAAGAGGGCAGTGAGAGTTTATCTGCGCCTACTTCACCATCGCTCGCTGGGGTTATGGCAGCGGTTATAGCGGCATTGGTGACAACTTGCTACTAGGGATGACACTGTTCCCAAAACGAGGGATAAGTTGATATGATATCAGGATGTCCCGTTCTACGAGTCTGGATTAGTAGCGGCCTACTCCCTAGGTCGTGATGGGGCCAAGATACATCCCATATAAGATGTTGTGGAGGAAGCGTGCTGATTGGCGGAGAAAATCAGCATAGTCGTCCATCCCATTTAGATTCGCCATTAAGTCAGCAACGCAATTCAGCATAAGTAGTGGGTTTTCACAGCCAAAATCTGCAACATAGGCGAGTAGCATTACTGTAGAGTTGGTGGGTTAACCGGCAGAGTTTGATGAGGTGACATTCGACCGTAAACCACCTGCCGTAGGTATATATACCTCCTCACTATAATAAAAGATTCTATACTATTTAAGAGGACTTATTTTTCAAACTGTAGTAACAGATACTTCTAAGAAAACCTTCCCTAGATAGATATAGAAGTAGTCGAATTAGAGAGAAAGGGATATAGATAGGTGTACTTTAGGTAATGGAGAGAAGAGAGAGAAATAGTTAGCTAAAGATGTTATCCATATGCAGTATATCTGTTCCTCCCATACTCCCCAACAAGGTGAAGAATTCCGAGTCCGGCGTCGGGAGCTCCTCAAACACATTTCCTTCACCGAAGACCTCCCCCTGATCGACACAATTGCCGTTATCTTCCTTGCGACTGACCAAGGGCGCTAAGTGCTGCGACGGTGACCTCTGTCCTGTTTCGACAATCTTCTCCAATATATGTAAGGTACCCCAGATATTCAAATCCGGGTCTTTGGCGTAGTTCTGTGCGTCGCTGAGGATATGGATGGCTGTTTCGAAGGGTTTGCTACACATTGGTCCATACTCATCTGGACAGTGTGAGACGGCAAACATCATGATTGAAATAGAGGCCAGAAGCAACTTCATCATTGTGGGTAACACGAGGGGACTGATTTCGCCAGCGCTGACCAATTCTAAGTGCAGATCGACTGATTTTGCGGCTGCGGTAAGAAGGGTATTGGCTGAGGCTGGGTTCGAGATCAAATCTCTGATTGAGCCCGATGCACTTATTTGTGTGAGTATTTTGATGTGGTGCACTCGAAGGCGGCAGAACTTTTTCAGTCCCGCTTGTAGCCATGGTGGTGGGGATACTGTGGGCTCTAGAGACTTGAAGTGCCCGGTTGGTATCTTGTCAACAAGCTTTTGTAGTTGGAAGTTGAGGAATTCGACTCGTTCCTCGTGGGTTTTGGATTGAGATGATGGAGCGTTGGCGACCGCCCATGTCTCGGATAGAATTTTGTCCAGGGAGATCATGGTTGATATGTAGGATTCTTGCGGTTCCTGGACCAAGAAAAAAAAAAAGGTTAGTCACGGGATTACCGTCATATGCACTCGAATGTGCAGATAGAAAGCCGTACTACCGTGAGCGCAGACACATTTATCTCTTTGTCATGCAATGTCCACTGTAGGCCTGAATGGAAACTGCATTGCCTGTCAAGGCGATAAACACAGGCAAACAGACGCTTCCAGTCGGTAATTCGCCGTGGGAGGACTCGAGAATCTTCGAAGAACCTTTCTCGATGGAGACCAAGTTCAAGACACAGTTTGGCAGCTACTCCGGCTATTCGCCAGGCCTTGACCGGTCTATTCTTGAGGCCCAGATAAATTGACTGTGTGGCAGCCAGGGTTGCCCATTGGTTAGCAAGGGGTGCCCATGACCGGAGACGGGCTGAGAATCTTACCAGCAAGGTTGCCACTACGATATCCTCAACCTGCGGCTTCTCTTGATCGAAACAAGAATCCACACTCCACATCAACTGGTCTTCAAGATCAGAGGCTAAAGGGCTTTGCGTGTCATCTCTAAGCAGCAAGGCAATTGCCACAGCCGCCTTTGTGATCTCCACATCGATTATATCCACATTGAGAATGGCCCCATGGGAAGTATTCTTCAACATTGAAAAGACATCGATGATGGCTTCGTTGCCCAGGTCTAGGCTGACACAAGGATAGAAAGGGTAAACCTCGTCCTTGAATATTGTAAAGAGCTGAGTGACCTTCTCGTGACCGAGTTCCAGTAAGGGCCGTGCAGCCTGTAGTAAGTTGATCAAAGTATCGGGGAATTTGACTTCATTTCGAGCAACCGGATGAGGGCCAGCTTCGGAGGCCGGAGGAGATAGCAGGCCCCTTTTTCTCATAGCATCTTGCGTGAGGCTCAAGGTGTGACCCGGATCCGTGGGAGTAAAAGGCTTATTTGGCTGGGGAAGCTCGTCGGTCTCTTGTCTTCGTTGCAGACAGGAAGACCTACGTGCAGGAGTGAGGCCAGACTGTCTGATAGACTGTTGCATCTGGTCACTTATCCTATTGATCTGCGAGACCGTCACCTCGGAGTTTCGGCGGGCCGGCTGTGGGTCGAAGCCGCTGTTCGATGATTAGATTTGGCGCATCCACGACTGGAATGATGATCCCTCATATTCAGGGGGGCCATACTCAACAGTCCCAGGCTGAAACGGTTCGTTGTAGGTACATTGGCTATGGAGCTCCTCACATCGATTGCAGGGTTGGTTGCCGCTACATTTGACCTTTCGGACCTTGCATAGGGAGCTATTCGAGGGTCAGCAACCTGACCTCTTTGTCCTGTATGAAAAAGGCCCTACGTACCAGGCCATTTTTGCATATTTTTCCCTCTTTCGGGGCCTGGGATCCCGGAGAGCATCCGGCGACCTCTTACCCCGAGAGGGAGCTGAAGAGGTAGCATTTTTCATGTTGCCATGGGCGTGAAGGGTCAAGATAAATCTTGGAAGACATGGTTCAGGGGATGAGCCGCTTCGTTCGCTTTTTAGAGTGGCACCAGATCTACACTCCCCGCTCTCCTCACGCGGTATAACGAGTGCGGACTAGTCATTCATAGTGTGTACCAATGGATATCTGCACAGATTCGGCGGTTCCACAACAGGCGGGGCGCAGGAGTGGGTACATTAAGTCTGTAACAGGAGCTCGCGGCAACAGAGCCAGGCTTTACCCCGCACAGATGGCGATAAAAGAAGGGCTTGGTGCAGGAATAGAAAACAGCAAAATTACCGAGATGGATTGCCATCGGCAAAGGGGGAAGGCTAAGGGGTACCGATGCTTATGCTGATTGGACTTCCGATAGGCCGAGCAAATTATCCTTTGTTCGGCTCAGCTAAGATACGTAGACCCAGTCTGTGAACATATCTTATAGCTACTTGGAAACCTTCTAGTCTAAGCGGAAAACGATGCATCCTCTGGACCTGTGGATTATCTAGGCTGGTATCGAGTCACATTGACAGAATATCCAATAGCCTTGGAATATTCAATAGATGAAACCCCCCGGCATAGGTCATAGAATCACAGAACTACTACCCATCTTCCATAGACAGTATCACAACGAATGATCCTGTCCTTCAGGGATTTCTATTCTTGTCAAGCTTCCTATATCCCACTTCCGCAGTCATCACCTGTGTGAAAGCTAGAAAGCACATTTCCACGGAATTTCCAAGGCTGGGATACTTCCTGGATGCTGGACTCACCCCCAGGCCGCCGCGGCAAGATTCCGGGTTCGCCGGAATAGCCTCGAGTTCCGCGGAAGCTCAGATGGCTGTCTGATATTAAGACCGACATGATGTATGCTGAACAGTACAAGTACATCTTCAATTCCAGTGCAATCTAGTCTATAACATTTAAAAATTTCTAGAGCCTGTGGTTTATCTCTTACGAAACATCGGCTAACGGCGTTGCTACACCATGGCCGGACCAAAACTTGACTTTGGAGGATTTCCCATCCCATGGACACCAACCAACCGACCAGAAGATGAAACAAATATGTATCCCTACAGAAAGCAGACTAGAAACACTAGAACACTTCCTGTGGGCTGGATATTTGCAGAGGGCAGGCGTCCCTTTCACCAGGAAACCATATTTGACGAAGCGGTCGAAATTACACTCAGGGACGGAGTCAAGGTTTGCCAAACCTCAGTGTCTTGCTGAAAATATACTGATTTGATTGATTCTCTCAGATCTACTGTGATATCTTCAGGCCTGTCACAAATGCCAAAATCCCAGCCATTTTGGCCGTAAGCCCATATGGTAAAAATGGACACGGTATGTACCTGATAGCGCTCTGCTTATTTCGAACAAAGCTGATGGTGATAACGTTGCAAGGATTTCGCATTTTCGACAATATTCCCTTCCGGCTCGGACTACCCGAGAGTGCCACATCCGGCCTTGAGAAATTCGAAGGGTAAGTCCGTCCTAATCAAGGCCGCAGATAAGGCAAGCTGACTCCGAGGTATAGACCTGATCCTGCTGAGTGGTGTTCCCGGGGCTACGCAGTTGTCAATGTAGACATTCGAGGCACCTGGGATAGTGAAGGTAATCTTTATATTGAAGGAAGTCAGATGGGTGTGTTGCTGCTCATTCCGAGAAATATTAGCATAGCGATGATTAACAGCCGACAGGTCTGGACGGCTATGACACTGTCGAATTCATCGCAGCTCAGCCCTGGTGCAATGGTGCTGTCAGCATGTGCGGCAATTCCTGGCTGGCAACAGAGCAGTGGGCAACCGCCATCGCGAAGCCCCCATCACTCAAGTGCATCGCACCCTGGGAAGGTTTCACGGATATGTATCGTGACTTGATCTGCCGTGGTGGCGTTCCGAAATACAATTTCGCTTCGTTCATCTTCAATAAAACGATTCGTGGCCGAAATAACCGGGAGGATATTGGCGAAGCGCTCAACAAATGGCCTCTTTTCAACGGTTACTGGGAGGACAAGATTTACAACACCAGCGATCTTACGCTACCGATATATGCCCTCGTTAGCTATTCTTCCGGAAATCATGGGGCTGGTACCGTGAGAGGCTGGAAGCAGGCCGCTTCAAAGAACAAATGGATCCGCTTCCACCCGACCCAAGAGTGGTTTGATCTTTACACCCCTAGGTATATCGATGACCTGCAACGGTTCTTCGATCGGTATCTGAAAAACATTGAAAATGGCTGGGAGGAAACCCCCAAGGCTAGGGTCTCCATTCTCACTTATGGGAATCGTTTCGAGCTTGTAAGTTGAGATGAATCAAGCATCCCAAAGCCATCTGACAGTTTTCACGAGGGACCTATTTGGGACGTGCCATTTGCAGACTACCCTATTCCGTCGACCGAGTATCGTGTGCTCTACTTGCAGGACTCTGGAAATTTGGCCACCTCACTGCAAGCTCACGAGAGTTGTGTCGCCCATCACGCGGACAGCTACCAAGCAAAGCCGTCTGAATTTGTATGGGCCTTCGACAAAGCAACCAATCTTGTTGGCCATTCAAAGGCCGAGCTTTGGATGTCTTGCAAAGAAAATGACGATATGGACGTCTATGTGTCGATCCGAAAGCTGAGTAAGGACGGCGAGGTGTTGGAACACGTCAATGTTCCCTGGGAATCTCTGCCGGAAGGGGTCAACACTCAACACGATGTGCCCATGGCACAGACTGTCAAGGTGAGCGGTTTGATCCAGATAGACATACTTCAAAAATGGATTTTAATTCACGCGCTGACCATTTCTATGCGCTAGTATACCGGACCAACCGGTATTCTCCGGGCTTCGCATCGCGCCCAAGATCCGGAACGGAGTACGGCCATGATTCCGTACCACCCCCATTGCAAGGAAGATAAGGTACCTCCAGGAGAGATTGTGAAGCTTGAAATCTCTCTTTGGCCTATGGGCATTCACTTCGAAGCTGGAGAGCGTCTGCTGTTCCGTGTCCAAGGCTTCATTGATACGAGCTCCGATTTCCCCAGCCACATCGATAAAAATCTCGACAATCTGAACCAAGGACGGCATATAATTCATTTTGGTGGACAGTATGACTCGAAGATCATCGTTCCCGTTATTGCCCTACCGACGCAATAGACTGTTTGCTACTAGCGATAGTTCGCTAGGCGAATCGCGGAATTTGGATAGAATCCCCACTCATCTTTTTCGTCTGTTTGTTCCAGATTTACAGAACGGTGTGTTGTTTTTAGGATGCCTGGACTCCTTGATCAAGTTGCAGAGCTCGCTATCCATGCTCAAGGCGGTTCAGTGCCACCATCATTAGACAGCTTATTAGAAAAAGCATTCAATTCAACTCATCGTTTGACTTGAGGATTACGAGGTGAACATTTTCATACATTTTAAACCATAACCGGGTATTATTCCGAGAGTACAATTTTCTAGTTTTCAAGCATGAGCGCATTATGTTGTGGATATTAAATGGGCCTAAAGTGCATGAAAAATCTTGCTTCTGACACTTCATGGACCCCACAGGTTCCTCTTTATCCACATTAGAACCCACGGCACCCAGCATTATAGACATAAGCTCCTCCATTTCTCCCTCCATCTCTCAGGTATACAAAGGATTATATCGATGTATAAGAAGGGGAAGTACCATCTAGTTTGGTCGTTGCAATGGCGCTGAACCTTCCGCGGAGCTGATACGGTATTTAGTGAATTGTTACTATAGATAAGAGGGACATATCTATTATAGGCAGGATGGAGAGTACAATATTTGCCATTATGTGCATTGACTGGATTTCTGCTCAAGGGGTTCATAATGGGCCTGTGTACAGGGGGTTTCTCCACAGATGTTCGGGATATGACCGCATAATGCCTACTCACCCGTCTCTCTATCCACATCCCAGTGGACATGTTTCATTACACGCCCTTTGAGAGTGATATGACGAATCTGCTTGCCCCAGATGTGCAAAGGGAACCATAGTGCCAGAACGATGAAACTGAAGCCTGCCATGGCGCCAAATGCTCCTGCATACCCGTCCCGGTCCACCCACGGGTTCGCATAGAAGGACATGAGAAAGGTGATAAAGGCTGTGAAGGGGGTTGGTTAGCATTGGGGGCTCTGTAGTCTTTTCTCCATGAACAAGCAACCTACATTTGAAAACAACCTGGCTCACCACAACCTCTCCGGCAATTGGTCGGTAGCAGTCAATCGTATAGACCACAGTAATACCAATCGCTGCACTGCTTCCGAACGAGACTGGAAATATGAGGTCAGTAAGCAGACTCCAATCGGCGTATGCTCAAGTAGGGGTATTACACAAAAATATTCCCAATGTAGGGACAATCCAATGAGCTTTGTAATTGATACCCAGACCATAGAGAAGAAGTGATCCTGGGTAAGTAATCATAGCGATGCTCACGGCGGGGAGACGCATCTCTGGCTCTCGAACACCTCCATTCTTCGAAGTCGCACGATTGGCCACCCAATCGGAAAAATAACCTCCAAAAGGTATACCAAGGAAGTTACCAACGATGCCCGCAATCCACACCAGTCCCAGTTGCCAGACTGTGAAGTCGTAGACCTGTGAGAAGGCTGTTGCAGCTGTGGTGCCTAGCACGACGAAAATCCCAATTCCTATTCCAAACGAGACCGTGGACCAGAAGACTGGTGGTAAAAAAAGGATAAGAACAGGACGGAAGGCAATTTTCCAAATGCTCTCATGGGTGAGAGGAGCACGGTTGAAGGCCATTCGCTGAGTGAAGGATTTCTTGGGAGTGCTGGACACCTCGACGTGCTCCACTTCGGCCACATTGGAAACTTTCTCGTTTGCCACTTCCTCTGTTGGACCAAGATCCCTCTGGAATGCGGTTTCGGGCATTGTTAAGAAGATCAAGACCGTCGTGGCAAGGACGAAAGCAGCGCACAGATAGTGAAACATTCTCCAGCTCTGTGAGATGGACATGATTCCGGAGATCAACAAGCCAAGAGCGGCACCAGTCGAGAGCGCGGCTGAGTACATCCTAAAATGCCGTTAGTAAGTCTAGCAGCGTCGCGACAGCTAGAAGCGGAGAAGCGGATCTTGACATACGCTGTCATTCTACCTCTTTCATGAAGAAAAAAGATGTCCGCGATGGTCATAGGAGCAACGCACTCAGCGCTGCCGGAAAACCATGCTGCAATAATCCTCGAAGCCAACAGACTGCCATAGGAAGTAGCGCGTGCCGACCAGATGCAGCTTAGTCCAAAAACGAGGAATGAGAAGGTGTATACCACCCGACGACCATAACAGCCAGCGGGACCCACAAAATGTTGCTCACGCCCGCCACCATTGAAGCCGTGGAAAATAGTAAAGCGGTTTTGCTCACTGCAGATGAGAATTCTGCATTCGAGGCTGGAGACAGCGAGGCGGGATTGTGGGGGTTGGGCGGATATACGCCAAAGAGGTCGACGGCTATCTCAACCAAAACCGCTCCGGGTCCACCTGCAAAGAAATTAATCCAGGTCAACGCTACACATGTCAGCATGGCAACGTATAACTTGAAAGCTTTCGACCTGTGGACTTGACATAAACGTATTTTCAGAGACCAAGGCGCGTGTAACGTGCAAAAGACTTACCAATTGAGAGGATCATTGGGATCAGACGACGGCTGGGGCACGAGAAGTGTTATCCCAGTGACTTCATCTTGGAGTCGAACATGGCCAAGCGTTTCTGTAGGATGAAGGCGATGGGTGATAGCAGAACTTTCGAGCTCGGCTGCAGGATGAGACATGATTCAAGTTGTAAGTAAATCCAAGCATATCAAAGCAGGTGAGCGTAAAAAAGTAGATTTGTATCTGCAACTGTACATATGTACTTGGTTCTTAGGTCTTGTGGGGTGTAGGGAAATGGGGAAATCTAGGGTAAGAGAGTTCATGCGGAGCGAACCAATCGGTCTGCTCAATTAGACACTACAAAAATTCCGCGGAACGTTTCAAGTGTCGCACTTTGCCATTGCTGTACCAGGGTTATTTTGCCAATTATTGGGACTACCTACAGGGATATCGAGTCTAGTGGCTGAGTTGAGTGCAGGCGAGCTTATCCCCTTATCCCGTGCGCCTCAACAGAAGGCCTAGAGTCAAACATGAAGCATCAAGCCGTCACAACGAGTCAAACAAGCTTGGCTTGAGATCCCAATGTAAAGTTCACTGTAGTAGTAGTCTCATACAACTGCGAGAAGGTGTTTTGCGAGAAGCTTTACCAATCTTTGACTCTCAAATGATTCGTAGAATGACCTCTCCGTGCAAGAGAGTGAAGAATGATAACAGCAACCATTATTGTCAAGGTACCGGCGATGTGAAACTGTCCTGTTTGAACATCCACTACTCAATAGGTTCCAAAGCACAAAGGTGGCTTCGAATTGATGAGAAAGTGGCTTAGAAAGCGCCTTGTCAACGTGACTGTTACCAACTTTGAGCTTGAAGAAAGATTCCGCGGAATGAGTGGCCTCGAACCTAACGCTTTTCCGCGGCCATAAAATTGCAATGGGCCCGCAGTGCAGTGCAGCGGTCATTGGGCGACGATTTAGGTCTTTTTTAGTATATAACAAAGCTTAAAGTTTGCACTTCGAGCCTCGCATACGGTATACTTGTCCATATATTGATATTATCTCAAACTACACTTGAAAGCAATGGCGACGCTAGGCCCGGCAGCCACACAGGCTGAAACCATTGTTCCAGACGAAAAGAGCCAGCATGCGAACCACTTCGGGCTCACCTCGCCATGGGAACACTACTATCATCCTACCGACACTGCTCCTCAAGGTCGATTTGAGTGTGAACTAGACGAGCTGGTCGTCTTTGGTGATCTCCCCACGGAAATCACCGGTACTTGGTATCGGATGCTTATCGATCCTCATTTTTGCCCGCAAGTTGGGACCCCTTTCGTCGATGGAGATGGGCATGTTTGTGCCTTCCGTATTCAGGACGGCAAGATCTCCATGAAGATCAAATATATCCACACTGAAAGATGGCTTCTCGAGCGGAAGGCTGGTCGTCGCCTTTTTGGCCGTTACCGAAACCCCTACGATATCCACCCGTGCGTGCGATATGCGAATGACAGCACCGGAAACACCAACATCATCTACTGGGGTGGGAATCTCCTCGCGTTGGCTGAAAGAGGATTACCGTGGGCGCTAGATCCGGACACTCTTGAAACAAGAGGCGCGGATCCATATGGTGGCCAGGTCGCTGCGATGACCTTTACAGCCCACCCCAAAGTCGATCCTCACAAGAATGAGCTTGTGACTTGGAGCTACTCTGCAAAGGGCCTCAGCACTCCGGACATCTGCACCTATTCGATTGATCTCAATGGACGTGTCTCCAATGAGCACTGGTTCAAGCAGGACAAGCCCGGGTGGCCCCACGATGGCTGGATCACTGAGAATTGGATCATCCTTTCCAACATGCCATTCGGCGTCAACACGGATGAGGTGATGAAAGCCGGAGGCGACTATTGGAGATTTGTCCCTGATCAGCCCTCGGAATTCTTGATCACTCCACGCTATGCAAACACTCCGAGCCATCCGGACTGGGCTCCAGGCGAGTTTCGCAAGTATACCGCTCCTCACGGCCTGATAATCCACAGTGGTAATGCTTGGGAGGAAGAAGGTGGCATATTGAAGCTTGAAAGTCACTTCGTCACCTTCAATGTCTTTGACTTCTTCAACCCGAAAGACTACGAGGGTCCCACGGTCAAGCCCAGCGGCGATTGGAAACGTTGGACCATCGATCTTGCTAAGCCTGATGGGGCCGCCCTACCACCACCTGAGACACTGTTAGAGGGCATCTTTGATTTCCCCATCTTCGACGAGCGCATGACTGGCTACAAGACTAAGATCGTCTATCTGACTGCTATGATAGCCCCAGAAGGAGAAGAAAGACCCCGTTTCAACGCCATCATCAAGTTGAACACTGAGACGGGCGAGAGATCAATCTTCCATGCCGCCAGCGACGGGGCTGTTGCAGAGCCCGCATATATCCCTCGAGGGCCTGGCTGTGAAGAAGGTGATGGTTGGGTCATATTCTATATGGAAAGAGATTCGTCAACAAAGGGGGAATTGGCAATCCTCGACACTAGTGACTTTTCGAAGCCAGTAGCCATTGCGCAAATGCCTTTTAGAACACGCAACCAGGTCCATGGAAATTGGGTTCCAAATCCCCATCCTGAGAGGCCTCTGCCCATGTTGACGGGTCCTATCAAAGATGTCGTGCCCAGCACCAAATATTCTCAGTTAAATAGGCTTCCGTAGACAGTGAAATACGATTTTATTCTCACCTTGATGATTCATTAACACTAATCGTAGGTTAACTCGTGGATCCTTACTACAAAAGGAAGTCGAGCCATCTCCAGTTTACCGAAATGCATATGCATAGTAGCGCAGAGCTCGTCCCAAGACAGTGATCTCTAAAGCTGCTACAATTCGTAGGTTGATTGAGCTCACTTATACTGAGCTCTCACTTTTGCTCTATATGTACGGAGACTACCGCTCTTATGGGAACACAGAGAGTCCATACAGAAAGTTCAAGCTTTTTGACCTAGTCTAGCGTTGTTTGAGAAAGTTGTTAAGACTGATTTCGAGGCAGGGTATGATTACGGGGGTTCAAAGAGCATGAACCACAAATAAACACTATTGTAGACCTCAATCGATCTTGAAGTGACGAAACAGGTTCAACAAGACCAGGTTTTTCGCAGGTAAGGAACCCTAGCCCTCCTAAATCATTCAAGCTGACCAGTCAAGCCATGACCTAATTTATGTTTTCTAGGTTTATACTCAGAAAATGTACAAGTAGCCTTCATCAGACACAAAGCTTGAGCTTAATGAATAGTGAGCCAACTTTCCAATACTGTCCAAGTTACAAGATTGAGGCATTCCGCGGCGCTTGTTCCATAGATGACGATCCCTACCTCCCCACGTTTAAAGCGTCCCCGCTTCCAAGACCCGTCGGTTTCACCGCGGAATCGTCGGAAACGACATGGTTGATGAAAGGATGGAAGTTATAAGCTGATAATTAGGATGGCTTCGGTTCTATTGTGTTCTGTTGTCCAGACTTCGAGTGGCGCTGAGATCTTCGCAACATGATTACTCAACTTGAAAACCTTCAATATGATGTGCCGATGCTCATCACCGCAGCAAGCGTCCTTTTAGTCTTGCGTTATCTACTCACTGGTCTTTTCAGCCCTTTGCGGGATGTCAAAGGTCCAACACTTGCGCGATACACTCGTCTATGGGAGGTGTACAAGAACTGGCAAGGCCAATTGGAGCACGTCACAGTCTCTTTGCATAAAAAATATGGTAAGTTGATCTACCCAATCCACACATGAAGTTAACTAACTTTTGACAGGCTCCATTGTCCGGCTAGGCCCGAATCGATATAGCATTAGCGACCCGACAGCAATCCGCATCATCTACGGCACCGGCTCGAAGTTCCCCAAATCCGATTATTACACTCCATTTGGTACACCACTAGACCACAAAGACGTCTTTTCAGAGATAAACAATGAGAAGCATGCATCGGAACGCAGGAAGATCTCCAACATGTACGCCATGAGCTCTCTGGTGTCCTACGAACCATTCGTGGACAAAGTTAATGGCGATTTCATGGCCGCGTTGGCCGACCATGCTCAGCATGGGAGGGCATTTGATTTGTTCACCTGGATGCAGTTCTATGCATTCGACGTAATTGGTGAGTTCACCCTCGGTCGATCATTCGGCCTGCTCGAAGCTGCTCACGACAAGGACGGGCTTCTGCGTGCTGTTCATGTCGGATCAATCACTTATGGCTCCTCGGTCGGACTAATCCCAGAGATTCATCAATTGTATCTGTGGCTTCAGAAAGTTTTACCAATCGACAGCCACTGGAAAGTCACGCAACGAGTCATATTGAGGGAGATTGGCGCCAGATTGCAAGGCGTCAGTACCAGCGATCGCAAGGACTTCTTAGCTAAGTGCATTGAACTGAGCAAAGCCGGAAAACTTGATCAGTCCACAATCAACAATGTGCTTGGTACCAATATCGGCGCTGGCTCCGACACAACGGGTATCAGCATGAGCGCTATTGTCTACTTCCTCATGAACAATCCAGATTGCTTGCAGAAGCTTCGTGATGAAATTGAGACGGCTGACAGGCTAGGAAATCTTTCCAATCCAATTACTTTCCAAGAAGCTCAAAGGCTTCCATACTTGCAAGCTACCATCAAGGAAGCCCTGAGGCTGCATGCAGCAGTCGGCCAAATTCTCAGCAGAGTGGTTCCCGAGGGCGGCGCCCAGATCGCCGGTAGACACTTTCCACAAGGTGTAAGTTCTAAGCAACTCCGACAGTCTACCTTGCCCTCTGTGGAGTCGACTGCTAATTATATATCTGCTGACAGACTGTGGTGGGTGTGAATGCATGGGTGGTTCATACAGATGAAAATATCTGGGGCAAAGATGTGCACGAATTTCGACCTGAGCGTTGGCTGGTTGAGAAAGAACAGCTTGCCTTCCTGGATCAGAATTTCTTAGCGGTGAGTCTGCTTTTGCTTTCGGATGGTATCGGACTCGTATTGAATGGTAGTCGTGCTGATACGGTCTACAGTTTGGTGCCGGCTCAAGAACATGCATTGGCAAAAACATCTCACTCCTTGAAATGACGAAGCTCTTACCCCAGCTTGTGCGGCGGTTCGACTTTGTCCCTGCAGGTGACAGAGAGTGGAAGACAAGTAGCGGCTGGTTTGTCAAGCAAAGTATCCAAGTTAAGGTCGTTGAGAGGACGTGAGGCCAAAATGTCTGGAATTGGCCATGGGGCTTATAGCGGAGAACTACTGAACACAGAATATTTCGATTTTGTACAACTTATTTTCTCGAAACAACATATTTATGAGAGACAGAAACTGTATTACAGAAACTAGCCATGCTAGAGCCTCCTGTTGATAGTTTGAAATGTTCTTCGCGCACTCGTGCAATTCCGATTCCGCGGAATCGCCAATAATGACTTCGGGATTTGACTCGACACGGAGTTTGGAATGGAATCAAGGCATATATTGTATATTAGGCTCCTGTACAAGGATACTAATAGCTCAATCAATATTCAGCTTACCAGAGTAACCATTAACTCAATGTTCTCTGATGTCGTGCCGAGGTGCCGCCCAACTTCTCTTGTGGGAGACCCAACGAGGTGGTTCCGCGGAATCGGCCGCGGCCATTGGCGCCGAACGGAACATGAGATATGCTTAACATCGTAGGTATCGACAAATTAAATGATATCTTGAGTATCTGCTTTTTAAGTTCTTTCTATTTTCAAGAGAGCTCTTCAATTCAATTCTTTCTAGGTGGCGTTACCCATTGGCAAATATGGCAACGGTCGACTACGTGTTCAAGACTGTCAATTATAGCGCCAAAACGGTAAACCTGACAGCCACTGTGCATTTGCCCAAAGACACTACCTCAGTAAAGGCAATTGGTGAGACCCTAGAAGGAAAATTGCACTAATTGTGAAGAAATCATACTGATTCCAAGCATGAAGCACTCTACTTCCACGGAGGTGGCTACATCATTGGTAGCCGTGCAATGCTACCAGCTACACATATCGAAGCCTTGAACGAAAATGGGTTCATCGCTGTATCTTCAGATTATCGGCTTGCTCCTACCATCTCCGTTCTTGACGGTCCAGTCAGCGATTCGGTGACCGCGTACGAATGGGCACAGAACGAGCTTCCCACACTGCTGGAGAAAGAGCATGGCATCCTAGTGGATGGCAAAAACATCGTCACCCTCGGTCACTCTTGTGGTGGAGGCCTTGCCTTGTTGATGGTGAGTGACAAGTCTTGCATGCTAGAAGAGACTGATCTATAGCTCAAGCTAACCTCGTTCATCCAGGCTTCTCGCCCCAACCCACCTAAAGCCGTCCTCGATCTATTCGGCTTCAAATACCTCCGTGATCCATTCTATCACACCGGCACGAGTACTCAACCCCAGCCCGATTCACTGGCTCTACCCTCCAACGAATTCATCAACGAGGTCTTCAACGAAATTCCCCCGCCAACCGCAGCGCGTCCTCCATTCGGTCCTAACGGTCTCGAGCTAAGCACGCCGCGACAGGCCTATCTTATCACCTCCGTTAGGAAGGGTACCCAATTCGACGCAATTATCGCTGAGGATGAATATGATCTTGTGGATCCGGAGAGATTACTAAAAACTCCTAGCTTCCCTCCCACATGTTTCGTTCAGGGAACGGCAGATGTCGTTGTGGATATGAAGTTTTCTCAATGGGCTTTTGCGGAGCTGCAGAAGAATGGCGTGCAGAGTGAGCTGTATCTTGTTGAGGGCATGGCTCACGGGTTTGATGCGAAGTTGAAGCGTGGTGATGCTGCCTTTGCTTCTATCCAGAAAGGTGTGGAATTTCTTGCGCGGTTTGTTGTAGGTTGATAGGGAATGCGAGTTTCCTAGTAAAGATGATCAATGATATGTCCCTGCCTTGGATGGGCTTGTACGAGAGTGGTAAGTCAATTATTGTAAACAAGGGTTATCACTAACTTCCGGGTCGAATAGTCACTCTCCTTCCTCCGATGACCTGGCTAATTAAAGAATCACCGCAGCGGTTTTAGATAATATTCTAACTGTATTCCACTCTCATACAGACACTACATACATAACCATACATAACACTACTGGGTACATCGACAATGACACATCTCAATCTTTTGAAGTCTGTTCATCCCCATCTGTAGTCGTATAGATGGAAGAATGGCCCAATCGCTGGGTATCTTCTGTTTCTAGTTAGAAGATGTTTTCTTCTTGTCTCCGCGTAGTTCAGCACTGACCGACGAATTGGCTTGTGCACATGCTCCCTTGACGTCGAGTAGGGAACACAGAGAGATAATGACATGACAGTCACCACGTAGATTGCGGCAGCGTACCGGCCTCTGTTTCCTGGCAGCATTTGTATCTCAGCCGTTGCCGGCGCTCAATAACCAGGGTTTTGTATACGATTCAAATTCCCCAGTCGCGCTATGAAAGTGCAGTCAATTTGAATCTGATTCAAATCAAGGAAATTCCATAGGTTGCTTCCTCATCCCACCACCAAAGGTCGGTTCAAGCTCCTTTCTAGACACTCCCGCATTCACCACTGGATCCATTTCATATGCATGAGGGCTGCGTCTCGGGTATCCTCCGGAGTAGATCCTCCCATGTACGAAGCGCCGAGGCAAACCTCTCGGAGCGCTACTAACAACAAGTCAGGTGGACAGAAGCCCCGAGCCTGGTTGAAATGAACTCCGATAGGCGCCAAGCCACCAACCCTGTCTCTCAGACACTAGACACGGTTGCCACAACTAGCTAGCATCATCCAGAGGATCCCCCACATCTTGTACCCCGGATTGTGGGGGAGATACAGGCTCTCCCGAAGTACCCCGCTTGGCCCGGACACCCCCAGATGAGGCCACCTGGACTCATTACCGTAGAAACCGCCGGTGGTGATATTGAATGATTTCATAGTTAATGGACTCGGCCCCATGGAAAGCCCACCGCTCAAGCGAGCCCGTCTCTCGCTCGCCTGTAACACCTGTCGTCTGCGCAAGGTTAAATGCGACGCCGACTATCCGCGGTGTCGCAACTGTCGCATCCGGAATCAGGAGTGCATCACGAGTCACCCACGACGGCCAGACGAATCGGTCGTCAGACAATGGATCGAGGCCCCCGAGAAGCCACCGAATGGGGCTGCAAAAGCACTGGGGCAGGGACAGGATGGAAGTCCGACGCATCCTAGTCCCGCTCCGAGTTCCCATCGGAGCCCTGAGAAATCATGCAACGCCGAGGGAGGGCATCAGCCGCAGCATGCCGGCATATCGCCAGTCCATCAACAATTAGACCCCTTGTTCAATACGGATCATGGAACCAACCGGACCAAGATCGTGGGAGGGAGCAGCTCGCAGGGGTTGATGCGATCACTGGACGTCTACTTCAGAGCCGCGCGTCTCAAGCCGGTTTCGGGGCTGTTTCTGCATGGGATGAAACACGCAGAAGAGATGCCGATTCCGATAGGCCTGTCTCTGGCAGATCTTCCCGGCGTCTCAGTAAGAGATCGATATCTAACAACGTACCTTGAGCGAATCCACCCGTTATACCCTATCTTCAACATCGATGCCCTAAAGGATACCATGGCACAGTTATGCAATCTAGGAAACTTCAAAGATGTCTCCTCGGAGCAGGCTCCATCACTCGCGTCTGTCTATCTTATTATGGCGCTGGGTGCAAATGAAGGCTGCCGAAGGGTGACTGCCGAGGGCGAGTACTATGTACGGGCCGCGGCCAGTCTGTTGGGACACATCATCCTCGTCCCATACCTCCCCACCGTCCAAGCCTTGCTCTTGTACACAATAGCCTATCGAGGGAGAAATAGTGAGGGTCTCGCCTGGCAAACGCTGGGGATGGCCATTCGAATTGCGTACACGCTCGGCATTCACCGACACACAACAAATCCAAATGCGGGAAACAAACAAGGCTCGCCTCTTTCCGTATCCTCTACACATCTGTTGGAAGCCCGTATCTGGGCCGTATGTTACTCTCTGGAAAAGGCCATGCAGCTGGACTCGGGCCGTCCGACGGTCATTATAGAACCGGTAGACTGCGACCAGCTGCTGCCACTGGATGCACGACCGGAAAACAACCTCTTGAGATGGCATCTAGGTCTGGCAGACTACCAGGGGCAAATCAGTCAGCACATTTACGGTCTTGCAACAAAGAACCGGTCAGCTCGGCAGATCCTAGAAGACACTGCTCGCTTAGACCAAGCATTGTTATCCTGGGCCAATACCATCCCTCCGGAAACACGTCCCGGGAACGATCTTTTCTGCTCCAGAGACATCTACCATATCGCGGCTTTTCTGTCAATCCTGTATCATGCTACAATGATTGCTCTTCACCGGGCAGCTTTGATCGCTCCGAACGCAAGCTTCGAAGCAGAGGTCGACAAAACATGTCCAGAAGGCCCGTCCCGCTTCAGAATCCGCGGCGGCGAGTCCATCTGTGTGAACAGTGCACGTTCTATAGCCAAACTCAGCATCGAGCTGTCAGACCAGGGAATGACTACTATGCTACTACCCGCAGGAGTGCCGCTTCTAGCTTGCATCGTGTTAGCAATCTACCTGATGAAGCACCCGGACGGAGGCCTGCACGCTGCTGATCTCCAGGTATGTCGAAGACAACCATTTGGAAATGTTACTTATGCTCTGTAGCTGCTCAAGGCATGCCTTGAACTCTGTAGTAGGCAGTTCGCAGAGTGCAACGCAGACTCGCAGTTCGTCTCAAGTATGACCAATCAGGATAAGATTGCTGCTTGTGCTGACAACCGCAGGCATTGCAGTTTTCTACGAGCGCATCAGCGGCTACCTCCAGTCCTTTCAATCAGACCCAGGTCGCTCGAAATCAGAAAACGTGCCAGATTGTACCACTCCTTCTGCCAAGGATTGCTACCCTCGTGCAAACAACGCCCACCCGAGGAGCAACTCGTTCCATTCTCAATCCACAGTCAATTTCAATCCCGCTGCACACAATTTGCAACACAACGCGCAATCTCGTTTGTCAGATCCTATGCTCACCGTGCGAGACTGCCCGAATGTATCTGGCATCTGCCAAGCGCAGGTCATCAATACGCAACAAGAATCAAACAAACATCATACGTATATCTTTGAGGATATATCTAGTCGGCCTTCTCACACATTATCTGGCGATGGGGGCTCCTTTTTACAAAACAACGACCTTCTTCACTCCCCATTCGACGGATATAATGTCGAGAACCTGTGGGATTGGATGCTGAATTTCGATCCGGAAGACCTAGGAGCTCTCCACAATATGTTAAAATAGAACAGCATAATCATTAAGGGATCATTTCGACATAAAACGTCCTGTTGACACCGTTCCTACGCAACACCACATGTGTAACCGGTTGCTAAACAAGATTCTCCACAACACCCTACCAGGTCGGCCGGTAGCCAAGAATAGCCTCGAGGTTGTCGAACAACCCTTTGGTGGGAATCCCGCCGTTGCAGAACAGGACGTTGCAATGTGGGTTAGAAACCACATCATTTAGCAAGACCTCCGGGTTCAGATAGTTCAACGGGTTGATGTCGAGGCTGAGCGGCGGCGACCGATAAGGCCCTGCATCCGGGACGTCGGGGTCAGACATTGCCCGCATCAGGATGCGAAAGAAATCATAGTAGAGATTCCCAGGCGTGGCACTCAGCAGCACAGACAGATTCGGCGCTGTGTCGCCCAGCACCCCCGTCCAAGTGACCGTCATATTAAGCGAGGGGATCATGAAGTTGTTCTGATGCAGAGCTCCCACCATGGCAAAGAGGTCATGTGGAGCACTCCCGATACTGGTATCCTGGATTGTAGTCGCCACGGGAATATTCGCACCGGTGCACGGCTTGCCACGATTGTTCCAGAACAGATATCCATAGCACGGGTTCTTGGGCGAGGGGGTAGCCATCGCCTGGACCCAGTTGTATGGCACGATTTGCTGGCCGGCATACTGTCCTCCGTTCTGCATCATGAGTCCAAGACGGGCGAGATGCTTGGGCGCAATGAACAGCCAGGCGTAGCCATACGTGTTGCCAGACCGGTCACGCAGCCAGAAGTAGGACGAGTTTTCAATGCCCAAAGGGCCGAACAGGCGTTCCTGGGCGTATTCCTGGAGGTCACGGCCGACGGCACGTTGGACAATGTAAGCCGCCGCGTCCGCAGTACGCTGTCCATACTCGAAGTATGTCCCTGGCGGATGAATAATCCGCTGGGCTAGAAATTCCTGGATAGCGCTCGGATCGGTCAGGACAGTCGCGGCTTCAGCGAGCAGCGCCTCCTGGACTCCAGAGGTTTCGGTCAGAATCTCTCGAACGGTGATTGCTCGGTGGGCTGCATCGCCCCAGCCTGGCTCATCGGGGAGGTAGTCGCCGATGCAACGATCGAGATCGAGCTTTCCGTCTGCGGTGACCATGCCGGCGAGTATCCCAACAACGGATTTGGTGACGGACCACACCTGAGCTGGTAGAGAATCCGTGATCGGATCTGCTATTCCTCGGCCGACCAGACAATTGTTCCGGAAGATCTGAACAGACAAACGACCGTGAAGGTTGGCGTATGCAAATGCTGCATCGACTTCGGCCGACGTCATGCCGACCTCTTCTGGAGTCGCGGTTTCGAAATTGCCATCGTTTGTGGTAGGGAGGCGGCAACTTTTTTCAGAGTAAATCGCCGACTGCCCTGCTCCGAGTTCGACAGTCGCCAAAATGACCATCAAACCAAAGAGTTTGTTGGCTCCTGAGAACATCTTGCTGCCAGACAGCGTCCAGGGACGAGTTTTGGCATGCACTGGAACTGAGCTAATCAGTACTCACTTTGTGACGGGGATATCTAGCTTCTGCACATGCCAGTGTACATGTACCTATGCATATCTTCTCTCCCCCCTATTCACCGTCCATAAACGACAAGATTGTGCACTGAATTAGCGTCGTTAAGGGCAATCCTTCTCGAAATGGGTTGTACCATTGCTAGCGTGGACCCTAGAGCACATCCATCTCGTGTGCGGTAGGCATATCACGGCGAGCCTCGTCCTCGGATCGAGTTGCATTGCTAGCGTGGATCCTGGACCTCCTCCAGGATACTTGTAGGGGGGGAGGCATGTTCGACGGCAATGGGATGCCCCGTCGACCTGTTGACAGCCAACGGTCTGTCGATCGTTATTACAGCCCTCGCCAATACTTTTTCGACAAAGAAGGGTAATGGCCTGCGATCAACACAGTCCAGATCGTGTCTCAATAAAATTGTATAAAGGGTTCGTTGGGATTTGACTAGATCAGGAACGAATTATTCGTCATTCGACCACGGTCTTTCATATATCTTCGGCCTTCTCGATTTCATCGAAAAATATCCCAATACGCCTTGATCTGGGCTCAGTCTCTCCGGTGGTCATAGTTTGCGTTATATACATATCAAGGTCATAGTGGAGAGAAGAGCTACAAGGACTCAAAAAGCAAATGGCACGGTAAGAACAAAGTGAACTCTGAATCACCCCGCATACGCCTTCCGCCAATCAAAGAACAAGCTAGGTCATAGCGGATGGTATAGCTTGACTCTTCGTCAGACTCCCTGTGTCGCTGGGGGAAGACTGACGGAATCGAGCGGATGAGGTCCGGGTTGCAATCTCAACATCGGACTCACCACCATCCGCTCTGGACCGATGGCTCAATCGAAGAACAGGGGTAGGAGACCGCACTTCTCCTCTAAGTAAGCTGATCCAGGCTTGATGCATCGCTGCTCGGTAAAAAAAGGCAATAGCCAACGTCCCGCTCATCTACACCCAAAGTCAGCAGGTTCCAAAACATGCGAGACGGATAAATAACTTGCCACAAGCAGAAACAAGACCGCTATTAACTCTGCCTCGGAGGGGCCCAAAGGTCGGGCGAGTCCGAGGCATAATGTCTTATTCCCATTTGATGATTCCAGACACGTGAACCAAGCGCGCCGTTCTGATTCGGAATACGCATGGAACTGGCGCAGTTGCATGAACACGCTGGCTAGGAAGCAAACGTAAACAAGGATCACGATCGTGATTAGACTGTTTCTCCATTGCAGCTGCATAATCTTTCGGATTCGCAGCGCTGTTCGCTGTACGCCAAGGACCCGTTCTACATCAGGAGAGGGCGTGTACCCCGACCAGCGCAGCACCTGGTAATTGAACCAGGGTCTGAGGACAAGTATAGCACAGTAAATAATCGTAATAAGCTGTAGGATCAGAGATGCCGCAGAAATAGCCAGGAGAGGACCCCAGAAGGTTGCGCGGTCGTGATTCGGAATTATATAGGATATGCGACCGAATGTGTACTGGATACCGCTGATAGACAGGAGAATGGCAACGAGCGCAGCGGAACCGATAAATGTAGTAACCAGGGAAAGGTACTTGTAAGCCTGACCGAGTTTGATCTCCCAACAGACAGTGAGATGTAGTGCCACTGATCGGAACGAGGCTCGTATGTGTCAATAATGGTCTTCCACCAAGAAGGTGTAAATTCTTACTACTGATGATCACCACCCATGCCCCGAAAAATAAAGCGAGTCCCATAAGGGCCGATAATGCGTCGTTTCTCATATCGTTAGGCGTGATATCATTATAGCATTCTCGAGAGTGGTCCCTTGAGGGGATAATAAACGCGATCTGATCATTATGGTCAGTTGCCTCACACCCTTTAGTCAACAACATGATATACATACCGAAATACACACAAACCCAATGACGGGAGCAACATTCAGATAATGGCGGTCCGTCAGGCTGGTAGGAAAGATGATATAGGTAACCAGTAACCAGACCAGCAAGATTAGCACAGGAATACTCGGCCACAGGGCAAGTCGCACATCATCCACAAGCCCTTCAGTATGTGTTAGTCCGTATCCAGGACCATACCAATTTTGGACTTACAGTTAACGTTTTTCCATCGCCAATAGCTGATGGGGCATGGAAGGCAGCAGGAGACCCCTCGCAAAGATTCACACCATCGACTAGAGACAGCTATCGTTCGGTTAGCATATGGGCATCATCGACACGCACGTATACGTCGATATCTCGCAAATAATCGCCCCTGTGGAGTAGTAGCTCACCCCCTCCCGTGCTTGGAAAACGCGACTCGTCAATGAACGGATGTGGGCAAGACGAAGCCATTGCTGTGTTGCTCAATGAGCAATCGGGCGCTCATGAGGTTCGTTGTGTCCCAGAAGCCCAGGACAGCAAGACAGGGAAGAAAGATGATATATCAGGCAAGGCGCAGGAGCCGTAAAGTATCAGTAGCCCTCCCCTATTACACTTGGATCAGCGCTTGCTCCTAACCCTGAAGGGCATACCCCGCATGATTGTTAGCCAGTGTATTGCGAAGGATTCTCGGGGCCGCTTACTAGCGTGTAAGTACCCTGGGGTACATAAAGGCACATCGCAGCCAGTAATTTTGAGAACTTTCTACCCCTGACAAGGTCTGGAATACTGGCGCACAGGGGGTATTCGAACATCCTAGCACAAAATTGACCTCCTGTCTCCAGTCACCTTCGGCCTTAATGCATGTGGCCATATGGAGCGGTAAGACCTTATGGGGATCGAACGGTGCAGAATGTGGGTTGTTAACCTACTGGCCCAAGAAATCTCACCGAAGAGAAGTAGACTTCCTACATTGATAAGGAAAACTTGTTTAGCTATATACTAAGGGGTAAAAGCACAGCTAACCAACCCCACGCTGAATGTGAAAAAAGCTACTGTCAGTTGAAACTGGGTAACAAGCATGATGATTAATACAGTAAAGCAATAACGAAAGTCGCCAACGGACAATGTTACATCCCCGGCCGCGGGAAGACGGGTGTTGTACTCAATTGCTCGTATCCACCCATCGTGCCTTGTTGGCCGCTGACCTGCCATCCCTGGCCAGTCTGTTGGTTCACAAAGGCACTCTGCCGGAAGGGGTTCGTACTTCCAGTCGGGTTTGGTTGAAGGGGCGCAGCCGGCGGGGGCTGCAAGCCCTGGGTCTGTTGTGGGGGAACAGAAGAACTGCGCGCGAATGGATTGGTGCCGGTGCGTTGAGGCTGTAATGGTGCCGCCGCTGGAGGCTGTTGCTGGCTCTGCGACGCACCCGTCTGATAATCCGGATTCACCATGGACAGCCTTCGAGCAAAGGGGTTGGTGTTTTGACGGCTCAGAGGAGACGTTGGCCTGCCTGACCCCGTTGGCGTACTTAACAACATCGACTGCCGGAATGGGTTGGTTGTTTGTTGCGGCTGCTGTTGGGGCACCCCCAGGGCGGCCTGTTGCTGCAACTGTGGTTGGGCGAACTGGGCCGTATTGTTTTGCGGAATGGAGGGAAGATTGGACTGGAACCCATACGTCTGGGGCTGCGGAGTGTAGCCGCCAAACCCAGCACCGGTGGGAGTGGATTGAAGAGGCTGAGGGGCTTGAGGCTGTCCGAATGGGTTCTGACCAAACCCATTCTGCTGGGATTGCTGGGGTAGCTGGGGTTGCTGCGTTTGAAAGCCTGTCTGCTGAGGGTATACCCCGGTTTGTTGTGGTAGGAACCCAGCCTGTTGTAACTGCACTGCTTGCTGCTGTTGAAGCTGGGGCTGTTGCATGTAGTTCTGTTGCGACACGGGCGGCGGGTTGGGGTCAATTGAGTCGAAGAAATCAATCAAGTCCGAGGGGTTCTCCTTCTTTGGCGGTATTGGACCGGCCTGAGACTGCGTGAGGGGGTTGGGATTGGTGGCAGGACTCGTCTTTTCTGCTCGGCTCGCTAACGTGGAGGCGGTATCAAAGCCTGTGGGCTTGATTCCTTTGCGGTATAGATACTCTCGTCGGCGGAGGTCGAAGTCTGGGTCATTCAGATCATCCTCGAGGAGCCGCGTCAGGTCGGTAGAGGCATGCTTCAGCTTTGGGATCTCCAATCGTGTTGCGGCTTGGAAATGTCTCGCAACGCCCAGGAATTTGACGACTTCTTCCGTCTGCGCTGTAAATGTCTTATAGATTTCCAGGGCTCTTTCGCTATCAGGACGCGACATTTCGAAATAGTGTTCTATCATTATCAATACACGTCGCAGCACATCCGGTAGTGGTAGACTTACCAAGAACATTGATTGTCCCCTCATTCATGACGGAGTACAGGGTAAGAAGGTCCAAGGTGAGCAGTCGAAACGCAGTTAAGGTGATTTCATTTTCCACCTCGTCGGTCAAAAACTGAAAAAGGTCAGTTTCAACGCTTGCGCGTACAGTCGGGAAGACCTACATCACATCGGAGAAGCGCACGAATCTGTTTTTGGACAATCTCTGTTTCTCGAAGGAGTCCCTTTTCCACGGTCAGTCTCCTCATCCGCCCTTGTCCGCTCCGCACATAATCGGTCTTGGTGGCCTCGAATGCTTTGGCGCGTGCGACGAGGTAGTCCGAGTATCTCCTGATGTTATGGCCTTGCGTTTGCACTACGGATCTGTCAGCACATGTCTTTCTGCAGGTCGCGCATGTTCGCCCCACCCTCGGAGTATCCACTGATTGCGATCTTTCTTGGGTTTTCGGCCATATACTGTAACGTTGCGTCCAATTGGCCTTCCCGAATCATGAAATGCAGGACAATGAGCGCCTTGAATACGACGGTCCATGTTGAGTCGCGGAGACGAAGATGTAGTGTACGGAATATTTCTGCGACGCCAGCCTCTCCGGTATGGGTCGCGACAAGGATGTGTTCGATGTATTTCGATTTGGGGGGCGCGAGCTGGGGAACGTATCACAATGAGCTTCTATCACGCGATGGCGGGATTAACAATGGACAGATATTATACCGACCTTTATCTTTGTCGCCCCCTTCACTGACTTTTCAAAGTTGCTCGACATTGTCAAAGCAGATCAGGCAGTGCAATTGGGCCGTAAGGGAATCGTCGGCGGAGTGCGCGCCACCCTGGTCGGCGCAATCAACTGGGGAGGTATTGGTAGAAGGGGAAAAAAAAATGTAAGACTATTATTATGCCCCAATCGATCCGTTGATATCAACTTCCAGAGAATTCATGATGGTTCAGACCATGCTGGGTGGGAACGGACGACGCGGTGTTTCCAGGAACCGTGGTGATTAGGCGATTTACGGGCCGAAACTGGGATAGAGCAAGCGGAATTGTCGGATCAACCGTCACACCACAGACTCGACCTGTTGCAATGGCAGTCTGACAGAAGCAAAGGGGGAAGGAGGGAAACGTGGAGGGCGCAGGAAGCTGGAGGAGAGAAGAGAGATGATGTGGTGTCAACGTGAGCGGAGGGAATCCCGGTGGAGCCTTGGGCGGAGTGGGTAAGCCCATCTCCCGCCAATCAGGTGACAACTATGTACCTCCCATTATCAATGTCCATTTACGGAATATACCAGGTACTACCTAGGTACCTCGGAGGTAGTTGTTGTCTTTCACATTGAACTACTTGGAGAGACAGGAAATTACAATGCATAGATGTATATGCTGGAAAGGAATTACAAGTGGCTGATTGATCGACAATGTGAGTAGACCATCACTCAGTCTCTCAGCAACTCGCTCAGGAAGCTATTTGACAGCCACTCGAGATCTTTCTGAGAGCCCATGACAATGAACTCCCTTGTGCACACATTAATGTCTCGTGCTCGTGCCTCCGTCTTTTCTCCCTCAATTAGTTTCAACCGATTCCACACCAGGAGGAGAATACCCATTAATCCCGCAGTCCGAAAGACCAACTCTTCGCTTAATGGACCATGTCCACGGACGTATCCAAGGATGAAGTCACGCAGGACTAGTTCAGCGGATGGAGTATCCTCGAATTTCCATTGGATATAGAGGAAACCGATCATGGAGGCCAAATCTGATGCGAGACAGCCATGTCGGGAGAACTCCCAGTCAATCACGGCAAGATTGATATGATCCTCTGTCGCGCCTCGTGGACTGGACTGAATCAGGATGCTTCGCTCCCAAGTCCAATTAGCAGGCTTAACCGACCTGGATGTGGTAAGGTTCAACATACTTTCTGGCGGTAAAATCCCCATGAATCATGCCTCGGTTCCTCGGATTGTCTGGGCCAAAAATCTGCACGACACACTCCCTAGCCAATGGATCATCGCTAAATGCATCTATGGCCAGATCAAACGCCATTTTCATCCCTTCTTTTATGCCGGCTTCATTGTCGTCAAGTGCCATTTTGACCTTCTCGTCAATCTGGCTCCAATCGAGGGCATGCAACTCGGAAAGCCATAGCCCGAGGCCTTGACCAATCGTGCTTGCTCTCGTAGAGGGTATAGCTTGAGCCGCATTGGAAAGAAGATAGTCCCGTAATGTCTCGCAGTCTGGAATATCCTCTATGACCTGGGTTCTGGTCTGTGTGTCAAGATACAGGTGACCAGGGGTGCGAATGGATAGATTGGCATGCTTGAAGGAGCTGCCATGCATGAGTTGGAGAGAAGCGGTCTCAGCAGCCTATGGCAGTGGTCAATTGTCGGCGCATTGAAAATGGTGTAGCGGACGTACGCATCGAGCTACTGGCATCAAGATAGTCCTGGTTAAATCATATCGCCGGCCATGTTTAACAATAACGCTCTTTTGATTATCTGAGAGCTGTGAATGAAGAAACCCCCGATAGGTGAAGTTCCCTATTCCACCCCCCAGTTGCTTCAACGATAGACACTTATACGGGGTGCTGGACAGGCATTTCGTCACTTCAGACTCAATCTCTGTCTTTGGATCGACAGTTCGCGTGGTGTTTTTCGCGGGAACAGGCTCCTCTATGGCCGTCATCGTGTCCTGAGAGAGCGAGCACAGCCACTGATAGGAACACTACAGATGGAGCGATAGTACCAGCGGCATATATTCTAGATGCATCCCAATTTATATATACGTGGGGAAAGATATAAAACATTCTAATCTATAATGGGACGGTCTGGACCATGCTTTGGTAGCCAAAAAGGTATCGTAGATGCTTGCCCGTGTTGAAATTGGCGACCCCTTTCTCTGCCAGTCTTCATTGCTGCATGACTTTACCTACACGGCTCAGAGTGACGGATCAATTTACCAACTAGTGTCGGTAAGGGGCTGCATATTCCAGTAAGGAGCAAATTCATCCCTTGGTTGTATCACATATCATTGAACCCGCTTTGGATTGCGAGGGGCTGTTGCTGGGCAAACAAGCCTATTGTATCGAACCTACTTATCCCTAAGCTTTTCCTACTTTCTGTCATCCTTTAGGTGCAGGGATATTCGCCCTGCAAGAATGTATGTGGGCTTGAGATAAGCCCGTCTAATATTCACCGAATAGGGGAAGCTTTCTTATTCCCTAATATACGCTCTCCAGGAAAGCAGTACATATCTCGACAAGATTTGTCAAATGGAAATGGTTGTTCTTTTGTTCTTTTCCAATCACCTACATCTCCTCCACTGGATGCCCGTGTATACATCTACCGACGATTTATTAGTCTGCGATTATACCCAGGGGTCACATGCAGGAGCGCAGGCCAGGTTGCAGGAATAGCAATGCAGTGAGACCTAAGACCTTCCAGTAGTGAAGTCCAGGAGGTTCAAGGTTTGCTTCTCCGTAGACAGCTACCCAGGGTGGTAGAGACGAAACGACCAGATACTTCCATAGCTTACACAGACCACACAACATTGAAGGAGTATGTGTTATTTTGGAGGTGTATACTGTTGAGGGAGCAAGGAGGAGAAAGAAAAGAAATCCGGGGTACGTGATGTTTTAAGTCACGTGGTCGCCTCTTGAGGACGATGTATCTTCCGAGGACCCACAACTCTCTATTGAACCCCATCCGGGGCTCGAGATGTTCAGTGTTGGTATTTTCTCCTTTATTCGCCATGATGATATGAAGCAGACTTTTGCTATCCGTTCAAAACCAACCAGTTCATGCTGGGATACACCGAGATATTGACCCGAGAACTGCAACATTGACAGTCTTTGCGGGTTCAAAATTTACACTCCACACTGAATCTTCAACATGGCGTCGAAAGAACATCTCCTGCCGGTCGATATGATGGAGCTTCAACTGGCTACCGTAGACCTCCTAGTCTCCATGTTCCCCTCTCCAGGAGAACTTGACATTCCACCGTCGACCACCGAGTGCATGGAAAAACTCCGGGACTGGTGTCAGGGTCCCACTGTCCCACCCGTCGGGATTCCCTCCAGCATCCTCCTCGCTGTGCATCTACCCATCGCCGATGGAGAGAAAACGATCCAAGTCAACGTTTCCATTCCGTTGCACAGTGACGACCCCGAGATGGATCAGCCGCCTGCATTCAGCTACTCGCTGCGACAACCTGAATGGCTGTCGAGGGCGGAGGTGGCCCAGCTGACAGCCGCAATCCCTTCCGATGATGTATTCGAGGCATTCAAGTATATCCAAACGGAGGCCGTTGAATTTCTCAAAGCTCAGCCTGCCTCGACTTCCAGCGTGACTACCAATCACCGTGGCCCAATTGTCCGTGTCTGGTTCTATTTCCCATCCCTATCCACTCGAGAAAAGCGCAATGACTTGGTCAACTATGCGCCGGGATATGGGCTCACGGGCTTTGTGTTGGCAGGGAAGCCGGGTATCCTCTGTCTGGAGGGGGTCTCAGCGGACATCGATGAGTACATGCGATTCATCAAAACGCATTCCTGGGGCGATATCCCCAGCCATCAGAAAAAGGTCAGCGAGCGATATCGGGAGACGGAAGCTGTGCAGAGAGCGTTCCCAGACATGTCGGAGATTACCGATTCTCTTGGGGATCGAAGTGGGCAGCGGGCCAACCGGGGCGATATGCAGGCTTTGGAGAGCTGGCTCCGCAGCCGAGGGCTGCAAGAAGCCTTTGACAAAGTGATTTTCTAGTTGCTTGACCCCTTAGAGACAGGAGGAGCCTCCCAACGATGCCTTGTTCCCGTCAAGAGGTCATTCAGGTCATCCCACATGCTTTCTTGTGAGACATTTTATCGCGATTCATCAAACTTCATACGGCGCAATCATCGGGGCCATATTCTGAATTGTTTATACCCTACTACTTCCCTGTGTATAAAATGAAAATGTTTATGCGCAAACTACCTTCGGCATACTTGTATGTACAAGATTGGTTGTTTTTTGTATATTCAGCTTTTTTAACGCTTACAACGAAACGCACGGCAGATATTGCTAGGTGCTCCATTCGATACCTACATGAGGGATAAACATCTTTCCCCATTCGCTCTCTCGGTAGTCCCTTTGCCGCAGCTCAATCCACTTGTTCAGCTGTGTCCACCAGGTTGATCATGACACGCCACTTCTCTAGAACATGAGCCAACCTGTAACTCGGATCTATATGCCCTTAGTCTCGCCGCTTCTAACGTCCATTTGTGTACAGTGTCAGTGTCGGGAGCATCTATATAAAGCACCACATGGACCGAGGCATTTGCCTTTCTCGGAAAACTGTGGGGTAGGGCCGCTGACAGTTCGTTTAAAGGCTCAGGTATGCCTCAAGCATGCTTGGAATCGTCCATTGTCTTACATCTAGAGAATGTCTTTCCCTATTATTGACGTTTGGGCCAACCCAGCCCTTCCTTTGGATGTAAGTATGGCACACTTAGACACTGCGTTCCTGATAATTGTGGCAGCTTTGCTAAGTGATGGTGATAGGAAGGCCTCCCTGAGGTCCGCCGTCTGTTCGAGCAGTCCCATGCAGATGCCAGCTTGCTAGTCAAGCGCCGGACGCCGGATGAAGTGGTGGCTCTCATGGACGCGTCAAATGTCTCGAAGATCTGTCTTTGCGCCTGGTACCGACCGGGACAGGTGATCTTTTCCAACGAAGACGTGGCGCAGTTTACTCGCGCGTACCCTGACCGGTTCGTCGGCATTGCCAGTGTCAACTTGCATGACCCTGTCGGGTATGTCCGCGAGGTCGAGAAATATGTCAAAGAAGACGGGTTCAAAGGCGTGCGAGTGGTTCCGTGGCTATGGAATCTGCCACCGACTGATAGGCACTAGTGAGTTTGGTGTCGAACTCGAGCACAAACCATGAAGTTGCTAAATATTCATCCAGCTGGCCACTGTACGTCAAATGCATCGAACTCGATATCCCTTTTGTAAGAACGCAAGGCCTCCTGTGTGAAGCAACTGCTAAAACTGGACACAGCTTACTCAGGTTGGCCATACTGGACCCCTATGCCCCAGCGAAGTCGGCCGACCCGTTCCTGTACCATTCTCCCTACCTGTATTTCGGGAAATATCTGACCAGTGTAGTATATCGACGAGGTCGCTCTCGCTTTTCCCTCGCTGTCGATTATCTGCGGACATATCGGGTTTCCATGGACACAAGAAATGATCGGAGTAGCATGGAAACATCCGAACGTCTACATTGATACCTCAGCATATCTCCCAAAATACTACCCACCGGTAAGACCCTTTGACAGCCGTTCGGTTCAAGGCTGACCAGCTCAGGAACTGATCCAGTTTGCAAACACGGTGGGGAAAAAGAAGGTCATGTTCGGGACAAACTTCCCCCAGCTGAGCTGGTCTAAATGCGTCGAGTCGGCGCACAAGGATATTAAGCTGCGCGATAGTGTCAAGGCCGACTTCTTCGGCGGAAATGCTGCACGTGTCCTCAAGTTGGATAGGGTGGCATCTACAAAAGGGAGGCTATAAGCTTGTTTGCGCAGAGTAGAAGCATCCCAGGAACCCGGCATGAAGGAAACAAAAACCTACAGGAAAGATATTCTGACCCACTCTATGTCCTGTTCATAAAGTCAGATCGCTCATAAATGGAAGGTCTTTGACTGGGTCTATGTGTTTTGCGTCGGGTGGCACACAAAGGCACTATGTGATAGCACCTGTTATGGCTCTGTAGCATGAGCGCTGCAATGTATTCGATATCATGAATCCCAGATATTCACGGTTTCAATCAACTTGAGGTAAACTGAGGGTGACTTTTCAAATTTTTGTATATTATTTCTGTTACTAGGTTTATCAAAGAACTATGGTATATTCCTGTTCTTTGCTTGTGCTCTAACTTTGATACAATTATAAGTTGGGTGTGCAACAATATATCCTGAGTAACATACGAGGTATAAACCCTTCCCCATTTGGACTAGTCTACCTTACATGTCTATCAGTGCAAATCCAATGCAACAGTCGTGGCGAAAGATACACAGACTAGCTAACGTTCCCAAAAAAAAAAAAATATATATATATATACCATACGTACAGTAACCATGCATACTTGATCAATTTACGAGTGACGTTGTGCAATTCATGCATAGACGCCAGGGTTGAACGACACAATGGATTGTCCACTGTATAAAGTTGTGTGCATGCAGTGCCCGCACGCGAGTGCACGCGACGTCGTGCAGTCGAGCCCCAGTGCCTGATTTGAGGATAAGAAAGCCGACACCAGATAGACTAGTCAAACAAGTCGAGCCGTGTGGGATCCAGTGGAGCTGGTCGTCTCACATCCTCTGCCAAACATCTGCATGTCTTGGAGGCTGACAGGGTAAGCCAAGATCGAGGGATTGCCACGTCAGAGCAGGCCCCGGTCCACTGTGCGGGATCGCAGGCTGCCGGCCGCAAGGATTCGACGGCCAATGACGGCTAGATCTCGTCATGGTAGGGGATAGGACTCGGTATGTGGTATATCCACCCAAGAGGTGCGATATCACCTCAACTATTTATTCGGAGCTTATGTATAGGGTTTGGGGGAGGCTCTGGTCGAGGAGTGTCTAGACGCAACAAGGAGGGAGAAAGGGCGCTATGTAAAAAAAGGGATTGTTAGCGACGGATCTCGTATAGAGGCATCTTCCCTGCATTATTGTTCCTCCAGGAGGTTGTCCGGGTGGAATTAACTTCCATCGACCCAGCTGAGCCAGCATGGATCGTGGCTCCTTGCTGCACATACGCAAGTCTGATTCGATACCAGGCTTTGCGGAGAGATTTAGATTTAGTACTTGATGGGCACGATCCATGTCGCTGGCTGGGATTCATTCTCGAGTGGGAGTCGCGCGCGCACGCAAACGCCACTGCTTCTGATCAAAGCCAATCGCTGGAGATAAGCATCAGTTGAGCAGAGGAAATCCAAGCGACGAACATCTATCATAGGCCTGTTGTCGTGCCGAGGAGCACGTAGATGTCGACTCATGGCTGATACCAGCCTGGACAATGATACAGTCTTCGTTACTCCCAGACGATCAAGGCGCACATGGTCGGTGGGTCGTTGCCTTTACTCCGGAGTAATTAATCTATCTACAGCCAAGGAAGAACGTAGTCAGTAGGCAGAACCGGTTTATATCGGTCTATCTTGAAACTACGGCTTGCGTTTGAGACGGTTGCTTACGATCCCTGCAGCCAAGTTCCAGGTACGACGGGTCTGTTCGTTCGGTGATATAATTAGAACGCGAGATGAGGTGCTAACAGGCGATGTTTGGCAGAAGAGAGTCAATAATGATAGGGTCCAACTATCTCGACGTAGATATACCAACCAGTGATGATAAGATTCTTTTGCCGTCGCAATGAACCATCGACCCAAGGTCCGACGACATGTGACTTTACTCTCCAGCACAGTCTGAATCTTGGGTCAGGAGGTGGCTGAATTCGTGGCCCAGCTGGAGCTGACTACGCCCATCGTGCGATCCTGCCGGACAGCCTGAATCGAAATTGCGCGGAGAGAGTTCCAGGTTTCGCACTGAATCGCAGGAAATGAGCAGCTCCTAGCCCGGAACTATCTGCCACCGGCCTGGGCTGGCTTCTTCGGCCTTCTAGACCAGGATCATCCGGAGAAGAGCAGGCAGGGAGCAGAAACACGCCAGATGGGCAATAAGCGCGGATGGGCTGTGGACGCGATCGTCGAATCATCACGCGTAGAGGGCTCTTCGGTTCCCGCGCCAAGCATCTCGCGTGAGATTTATGTCATTCTGGGGCGGTTGGTTGAATTAGTTGAACCTAGAGGTTAACCCCCGCGATGCTTGCCTAAAGGGATAAAGTGGAAGTAGAATCGGAGGCACAGCGTAGTGAACTGACAGACAGTCAACTGTCAAGATGATCTAGATAGTACATAGGTAGTAAGGTACCTAGGTACCGGACTCCGTAGGCACGCTGAATGCAAGTCGCAAAAGGTCGTTCAGGGAAATTCAGGGGTGACCCAGGTAGCATCCTGGGGCCAAACGGGTGCCTAAACAGATCAAGAATCCATCCAAAGTCAATCGCTTGGGGTTTAATTTCCGTTGGAAGATCCGAAGTTGGCCTTCCAGAGCGGGTTTGCCGGGCACTGGAGGCGAGGCCAAAGTGACGCCATGGACCACCACCCGACGCGCCGTCCTGCTCCACGCGGCTCACATCATGTTCCTGCAAAGCTAGTGCGACAGTCCGGAAGATGCTACACTCTGTATGATCTATTTATTGACCTCCGCCGCACAATGTTACGAGCTCAGTCGGTAAACTGGTGAGTTGATTGGATTAGGCGATGAATAATCTGGATGCCTCCTTTGGGGGTTGAGCAACGGTGGAGCCGTTTATTTACGCTACTATCGGATCCACTTATCGAAGTACATAATGAATAGGTATCTTTCAGGCTATCACCCATCCGGACTAGAGGATACTGTATTGTCGTCGGTTTCGTCCTGTCCATCATACACTTACCTAAGATCTGGTACGGGTAACTAACTACAATACACTGTTACCATCACCCAAGAGAATGGCAGACGTGAATTGCGGCAATCAACTTGGTGATTCCACCGGCTGTCAAAAAGTAGAAGCCATTACTGAATAGAAACACGCGAAAGACAACCAAGGCTGAGGCTCTCTGCGGCTCAGCCACACATCGACCAGACCAGGATTATCCCTCAGACACGACCTTTCCAAAAAGGGTGATATTGCCTCGGGTCCAGTCGGTCCAACTTTTCGCGTTTGCTTACTCGTTACGGGATACTCTATCAGCAGCTTCATCATTCGCTGGAACTTGAACCGTGTCGAAATTTGCCTGAACAACGCGATCATGTCCATCTTGGTGAAAACGATTACTACGGTGATGGCTGTCAATGATAGATGTCTCTATATTCTCTACATTACTTGTTAACCAGACGACACGCACAAGTGCCGTCCTCGGACCGGCATTGTTCGCAGGAAGAGTTTGGTTGACTGATCATACCGACTCAATCGCCCGAATTAATTCCCAAGGTGTTGCGACATTTCTCGCACATCGACATCACAATGTACCCTACCTCTGAAAATCGATGACTTAAAGACGCCCTGAAGCCGGTCGATGGTCGATGGTGGATCCAGCAACCGTCCTTGTACGGGAAAACGGTACAGTATCCAAAGACGGTATCTGGACAAAGAACAACCTACCCAAGTACTAGATACTAGTTCGTATGTATGTCTTCAAGTTTGTACTAAGCTCAACATATCAGGATATGGATACATCAAAGAAACAGAAAACTCTTCACGCAGAGGGGGCCTGACGCGTTCGACTCGACTTGTCCAACATTCAATGCATTGGACTCCGGAACACGGAGATAGATGTACATCCTGCATAGAATTGAAGACTCCAGTCAATATACGCAGGTTCCTCAACTTGATATAATATCTGACAGATGCAACATGTTCCGTGAGCCTTCCAGAACACATCTCACCAAGTTTGGTCATCTCCCGAGATTTCCCTTCTTTTTCCTTCTCTTTTCCGGATGATCCACAGGAAGAGAATATTATCACTCTTCAAAATCTGCACCGTACCCGCTACTTCCGACCGACACGATTTGTGGTCCGGTCCGTATGTAGCTTAACGTCAAGTACCTATGACGAGCCGGTCTTTTTAAGGTGGACCGATATGTCGGAACTGCGGGGCTACAAAACACCCTTTCCACAAGGAGTATAATTGCCTGTGACTATGTCATCGATCGCCCATCGGTCGGAGTCGACTTTCTTACTTTTGTCTGCAACTTCTCAATGAGTCGAATTTAACGTGATAGAGCTGTATACCAGGGTAAAGTTCAAATGCAAGACGACGGTGGTGGCGATAGACAAGAAAGCATGGCAATGTGGAGTTCCTAGGCAATTGAGACGTCTTTTTCGAGGTCCGCAGTGGATTCCGTCAGTTTTTCGGCGACCCGCGCCGGTGTACAGCAGAACTGAAGATACTGTACAGTATGCCGTATGGACATCATACCGACGTTCAGTTCATCTGTATATACGGTCTGTACTTGGGTCTGTATTCCGCGGATTCGAAGTATCTATCAACATATGGGTTATATATTTGCGCACGATGCACGCAGTTCTACCACGATGGAACAATCCAAATCTATTTCCAAACCCAGTTATAATGGATTGGTGTTCCTTGCAGGAGGGGACTCCGTCGACGACAGGCCATTTATCCACTGTTGCTTTGGATCTGGATAAGAGATACGTACAGTGTAAGGACAACTGCAAGTTAATTTGGGATTGCCCGGATTAATGAGTCGCTCCTGTCGCTGCAGGTACGCAGCAAGGAGATGCTCATAACTCCATATGTTGTTCATAATTGAGCTCTAGTGCAGTCGGTGGAGGCAGTACTATAGATAGCTCCGTACCTAGTATTCTTATATCATCGTTCGATGGTCGGATATTGGAATAAGTATAACTTAGACAATTTATATTCTCAGATTCAAATAATGCTACTTGAGCTACATCATGTATCGTGCTAATGTCTTGTCAAATGAGCCTTACTTCAAGTCATCTTTCTACTTCGTATTCCATAGTACCCTGGATCGGCCAAGTCTGGGACTACATCCTTGCTAGCTTGCCCCTTTTACCCCTATAGCTGTAGATATCCGGGATCCGATGAGTAATCTGCACAAGTCCACAGGGCGCCCGGGTTATGAAGGGGTTGTCTATCAAACAGGAGGGAGACCGGGGAATCCCCATCTCTAACTTAGCTTCGCGCAATTGGCATGTCTGCCGCGATGGAAATCCTATGGAGTCTTGCGACCGCGACCCGGCAATGCACATGCATTCCGAGGGTCGAAGGTTGATCGCGTCAGGGATCAGCGTCCAAGTGAATGACGGTTCAGACCACCTCACCAGGCCAGGGATGGAATGGCCACGGTAGTAATAATAATGATAATAATGACTGCAGAGGATCCACCAATGCACGACAGGCGATACTTACATTTCGGTGGTGAAACAGAATGACAAGTAACCATCGCCAGCCACATCAGCCACTGCCGACCCCTTTGATAGGGGTTGACGATGTCGCGAGTTGATTCAATCGGATTCTCCTCACGCAGTACTACTTCGTAGGTTTGAAGATAAAGAAGCCCAGGTTTCAAAAACGATGCAGTGGGTACTTCGTATACGAATGTTGCTTCGGGCAGCGGGTTAAAAGGGAAGAAGGTCTTACTTGAATTGAGCCACCACCGCGTAAACTCCTTGCTTTGTCTGGGCGTTGGATCTTCAGGTGCCCGACTGTACAGCCACACGTACAAACACAAAGAGAGGTGACAGCGTAACACGATGCGACGCCTGCGTTTTCGCCCGTACGGCCGGGCGTTGCATATTCCAGACACAGCTGGGTACATGGCGACACCAACGGTTCAGCGCATATGCAGTAAGTCGGTTGACAGCCAGTCCTAGGTGAATTTTTTTAATCATAAACGTATGTAGGTAGTGGCGTGGCGACGGGGCAAGCGGACAGCAGTTCGTTGGTTACGAGTTGCTGATGGACTGGTTGACGAGGCCGCACATGCAGCTAAGACCCGAGTCAGTGGGCGTGGAGCCTGGAAATGGATAGATCACGATGCTGGTGTCCCGATGTAGACCCTGAATTAGGCGTGGATGGGGTGGTTTGCGGGACAGGACCATGATTATCGAGACATCAAGACGGGCTGGTTTGGGTAGGCTGTTGGGATCCGAGACTATTACGTCGACGGTTGCAAGGAGTGGATGGATAGACTATAGTCCACGGAACCGTGTAAGTGTCTACGAACGCGTCCAGGAGACGGATCTACGCGACAGAGAAAAGCTACGGATGTGTGGTACCATGGATGACGGGCGTGGTGGTTCGCATTATTATTGGGATAGGGAAGCGCTTTGTGGTTGCGAGTGGAGGGCGTGTCAATAGTGCCATCCGGATCCCTGCCGCGACTGGGACAAAGGAGGCCGACAGTGCGAGTCGACTGGTCGAGGGGGGATGTAGGTCAGCCGCGGGTGAGAAAGGGCGGGGGAGGTGGTATACGATTGACTGGCAGAGGACACGCGATGAGGCCGACGGAGGTTAGAGCTCGGCTGGGTTGGGGCCAGTCAGCTTGTTTATGAGTAGGTCGTAGGAATATGGGACGCGACCGATGTAAATAGGTATGTATGTATGTAATATAATATAGTATAATATAGTACCTCGTAGAATCATGGAATGACCGTCAGCAGCTGAAAACCAGGCCATCGGTCGGCTACTCCGCAGGGTGGATATGTGAAGGATACAGCTAGACCAGGGTCAGTCGTTTGTGATAATATCCGGGATGTCATGAATTGGAAGATACTGGTAGTATGTGGAGTGACAGTTCTAGGTAGAGTGCAATGGTAGATATTGGACTTCGTCCAGAGTATCATATTCTAGTCAATTTTATTCTTCTCTTCGTCTCGCTTCCATTTCCTGTTCTTGGGCCTGAATCAGGGAGGCAAATGGCTGGTGAAGACTGGCTGGCACCGACGGAGATCCCCCCACTGCAACCCACCGAAGGAGCGCTGGTGCTGGACGCCGTGCAGGAGACTTTGGTGAGAACCTAAGAAATGAGGAATTGATAGAGTATCAATTGATAGAGAAAGTACCATTAGATAGTATACTCATGACATAAATAACGATCTCTGAATAGACCAACACCTACCTACCTACCTTATGTAGGTACGTTAACTAGTCCTTCTATTGTACCACGGCTAAAGGACGGGTATCTGGCTGTTACAGAGTATTGACTTTGGTCGGTTACAGTAAGGGCCTCCCCCCGGGCTCAGGCCGCCCCAGACGGATTATTGGCGTCCGTTGGTTTCTCCTGCGAGTCTGGAAAGGAGGCTGTAAGTAATCCTCTTACTCCATGCTTATGATCAATGATTCAGTTTTCTCTCATACCACTGAACAGACAGACGTAGAACACAGAAGTCTGCTGCAGTCTCCAACTTTCCGTGCGAACCAGTAAATTTGCCCGACATTCGCTGTTCTCTGACGATCCATCCAGCAGTCGACAGCATTTGTGTCGTTGTCTTTTATTTTTATTTTTATTTTTTTGAAACCACTGTGAGGTTATAATCAGAATAGAACAGACAGTTGTCTTCCACCTCCTATCTACTATGTAGGTATAATTGTAGGTAGGTACGCAGTGTAGGGAATGAAACCAGTACCAGGTACGAAGTAAGGTACCTCCATACCTCCATTTCCATCCATGTACCTACCTATACGATACCACGGGCAATACCAGTGGTACCTGTAACCCGTTACAATACCCTCACTTCCCTCTCTCGACTTCTATCGCTCTCATCCGATTTCTTTTTTTTCCCTTTTCTTCTTGCTACACCCGTCTGGAGAGAGAGAGTTCCTCCTCCTCACTTTCCTCTCCTCCTTTCTCTTCTTTTATCTTCACCTCCTCTCCCTTTCCTCCCTCCTCCCTCCTCTCATCCCTCCCCTCCCCTCCTCTCCCTTCTCTCTTCCCTCCCGCCAATCCTCTTGGAGAGATCTGAGACTGGTCCACTCTGGCTTCGCAGACTGTCGACACGATCCTCTATATCTGTCGACTGCCTCGTCCGCCCGTTGTTACTCCAGTTCTCCAGTCGAGCCGTGTCCGTCAGCGCCTGCTTCGACGTCTCGACGTTTGTTCACTCAAACGCCGAATCCTCAACCCCCTGATCTGACTGCCGGTGTCCGACTCGTGATATCGACGGTTCAGTCCCCTGATTCAGCTCCTGCCGGTTAGAAGAGCGACAAGAAGGGTTGTTTCTTTTTTTTTTTTTTTCTTCTTCTTCTTTTCTTGCAGTACATCTCGTTCTGTGTCTTTCTGTGTATATGATTGGTTTTTGGCTGTGATCCCTTGGGAGGTGAGAACAATTCCTTTTCTTTTCCCCTTTGAACACCCGAACTTCCAAAGCCAATTGGCGTATTTCTTTACCTCGCGGCGGCTTGATATCGAAATGGACCCGATGACCTACCTGCCTGTTCGACCACGTCAATCCGAGTGAACGCCATTCGAAGGAAGACCGCAATTGGTGACGAGATCTCCATACTGTTCCGTCTCAATCCTCGAACGACAATTGGCTCTGTCGACGTTGCATATGGACAATTTGGCATGGTCAGAGAGGGCCCATACGGCGGATGGTCAGAATGGCTGTGTTGGGACAATTGGCCGGAATGGAAGAATTGAACGCTCAAGCGAAGGCGTGGTCCATGTTCCTTCAATCTCCAGAATTGCAATTGTATATCAGCCTCTGGCTGGATGTCCAGAAGAACGCTGGCCCCCGTTCTACCCGGAGAAGGGGTATCCGGGCTTTTTGAAGGGGGCAGAATGTGTAGGCCCCATCTGCATACCTCATCAGGACGATCCAAGCCGTGACAAACTCTGGATATCTCACCAATTTCATTCCTGCGTCCCGTGCACAAGTCAGAAGAAATTGTGGGTAACGGATTTGACGGCTGACAGGTTTCATTGCTTCTAGGAGACAGTTCTTTTCTTTGCCGCCGACGCAGCCTTCGCTCCTTTCTTTGGATTTGAGGCGATTCAACCTTCAACCGTGTACAAGAAACCCGCACCGTTCAAGAGGACCAACTGTACGTTCCGACCATTCTTCGCGCACATCGTGATCTTCTTTTCCCCTGACCAAATCCCCTTACCCCTTGATAGGGTCGGTGCCTGTGCCCCGTTCCACATTCCGGAATCCACCGAGTTGAAGCACCGGTTCCTAGGGTGAAGACGTTAAGTCGTCCTTTGCCTGGGTAGACTGGTATCCTCCACACTCCAACTTTACGGATCATTCCTGCATCTTGCCCCAGCCTAGATGCCAGACACGCCGTCACGGTAAGGGTTGCATCGTGCCCTCTGCCCGAAGGCCTTTTCTCTGGGTTAGTAGTACTCGTCCTCAGGTGTCCACCCCCTCTGCTGGGCATTCTTCTTCATCTACCTTGACCACCGTGGCCCTTCTTGTTTAATTGCCTCACCAGCCTTTCTTTTTCTCTTCCTCCTGCCCAAATTAATCCTAATCTCTAATCCCTGATACTAATACGTTCCTTTTCTCCAGCTCCGGCCACAAAAGGCTTCTCCTTCCGGTTTTCTGGCGACCTCCTTTTTTTTCCCAGTATACAGACTATCGTCCTCTGTACTGGCCCGTTCCTTAATATTCCAACTAATTTCGTTCATTAATCCCTCCCCAATACTCGACGACTGTCTTTCTCTTCATTCCGTCGTTTCCTGATAGACCCTTTTCTATCAGGCCACCACTCCTTCTAATAATATTGTGTTGCGTTCGATACATTCATCAGTCCTGACACCATGGCCTACCACAAGCGTCCGACGTCCAGCTACCAGCCGTGCGAGACTTTCTTTGTGGAGTCGTATGATGACTTCCGTGCACCCCGGATGGATGCAAAGGACCATGCCAAGCTGATCGCTCGGGAGAGGCAGTATGCCATTGCGGATGAGCTGTCCAAGGTTGCCAGTGATGAATTCCGCGAAGACATACTGTCTCATATGCTGGACATGGATGTCAGTTTGCCTCTCGGCCCCGGTGACTGTGACCAGACCATGCTAATATGATCTTGCTGCCTCAGGCCGAAACCCTCCCGGATGTTGAATCTATCGATATCCAGACCGAGATCCAATGGTTCATGCGCCCTTACCTCCTGGACTTCCTCATCGAAGCTCATACGGCCTTCCAACTCCTCCCATCGACGTTATTCCTCACCATCAACCTCCTGGATAGATATTGCTCCCGACGTGTGGTCTACAAGAGGCATTACCAATTGGTCGGATGTGCGGCCCTCCTCATTGCTGCCAAATATGGCGACAAGAAGGACCGCGTACCCACCATCAAGGAACTCAAGTCGATGTGCTGCTCCCTGTACGACGATGACATGTTCGTCCAGATGGAATGGCATGTGCTGCAAACCTTGGACTGGACCATCGGGCATCCGACTATCGATAGCTTTCTCCAGATGGCTGTCCTGGACACCCCATACGATCCCGAGGTTGAGCACATGGCCCTGTACATCTCGGAGATCTCTCAGTTCCACCGGGAGTTCGTTTCCAAGCCGTCGTCGGACCTGGCCAAGGCCTCCCTGGCTCTGGCACGGTGCATCCTCAACCGACCTCAGCCTCGCCACACGGAGTGGGCTTCGCAGTATGACTCGATGACTCTCGTGGGTCTGTCGCAGCAGCTGCACCAGCCATCTCAAGTGTTGTGCCGGAAATACTCGTCCTCTCACTACTCCCGGGTGTCCAAGATCCTGGAGCAGTTCCTTGCCCGACAGGCCTCGATTGCCAGCTACTCGCCCCCCAGTCCACCCGAAAGCACAGAGTCCAAGCCCTACGAGGGGGAGATTGGATTGGCCACGCCGCAAAAAGCATCCCACCTCTCCAACATGCCTCATGGGTACATCACGCCCCCGATTACCCCTGAGAATGATGCGTTTGCCAACGGGATGGCTGGTCCGAATGCCTGTTCACCGTCTCCGACCCCTCAACCCAACATGCCGTATGTGACTTCTCATCCGTACCAAGCTGAGATGTCATACTCCCAACAGCAGTATCTCGAGCCTCAGATGTCATTTGGCCCGGGCTACTGAATGCAGCCAAGGACCACTTCTGAGCTTCGATACTATCACTGCGCCGAAGTGCATCTAGTGCATGACTGTCAACCATTGAACGGTTCGACAGTCCCATTGTCTATATGGACAGGACTGATCTCACATTTCCTTGTGTCATTTTCTTTTAAAATTGCATACCCATTTCCTTGTTCCCACATCCACATCATATCTTGGGTTACCAAGTTGCATTTAAGCTTCTATTCGTATATCTAGCATTGCAAGCGCGAGCCGTTCGAGTCTAAATTGCATTTCTCTGTCTACAGACTCTTTTTTCTGTCATTTTCCAAAGCCATGTGTGGAATTGCGACTGTTTTTAGCGACCCTTCCCCAGCGGGTGATTGATTTGCACTGGGGATCATGTTTTTGCCCCTGACACGCACTTATCCAACCTTCCCCCCTGCATTCCCCCTTCCCCTACCCATCATCCCCTTGGACACTACACGGAACATAATGTGGCCTATCCTCTCACCTTGTGCATTATACGCTCAGGCAGCGGCTGTCTAGCCCTGCGAAACCCTCGAATTCTCGGCTGATGGAGAGAGGACCCTCCAAAAAAAACCAAAAAAGATATGAGCACAAAACGCCCCCAAAAAAAAACACAGCCCAGAAGAACAGAAAAAGGACAAAAAAATGTTGAGCATGGCTTTGTTATTTAATGAGATTGGAGAAGAGAGAATAAGTTCAGATGGAGGATGGAATTGAGATGCATTTGACAAGACATTTTTCTTTAGAATATGGGTTTACTTTCTATTGGAGTCTCTTCTGGCGAGATACCCTTGGGTAGAGCTTGCATGGGGGGATGGGAAGGGGTCGCGAGGAATGGTATATAAGATCCCGAGATCTTGAGATCCTTTAGAGTCTAGGTACAGAGCTGAATGCACAACGCCTGGAGAGGTACACTGAGGGGCTCTAGGTATTTAGTAATGGTCTCATGTATGTGCATGTAGGATGAGATGGCGGTAGCGGAGTATGGAGATAGCTACGTGCCAACTCAGTGTGCAGCGCGTGCAATTGAATCGGAGAGGGACAACACAGCATCCAGTGCGGAGTGCATACCACTTGGATTGAGTCATGACTACATTGCAAAGCAGTCTCTGGTATGACGGATATATATTTCCTGATGATGGGATATTATGAGATGGACGAGATCCGAAACTCGATAAGTAGATAGTTATTGTACAGTCATGAGTGGAATCAAGATCCAAAGGGAAAGTGCCAAATAACCGAGATCATCACCGAAACCACGCTATGCGGAACGCCAAATGAAGAAAACCCCAAGATGCAAGCACAAGTGAAATACATGCCCCGATCGATCCGGCGACCGCCTCCATGGCAGAGGAGTCTGGTGCGGACGGCATTGGCGGAGGGGGATATGCAAGGGTTCTGTATCCTCAGTCTGTGTCTTTCGTCCGAGTGCCTTGACACCGAGGGATGTATAACACGTGTCTTGGGATGGGGGATGACAGTCTCATAAAATACAGCAAGAAATCGGAGCAGAAAAAGAAGAGAGACGAAAAGGAAAGGAGGAAAGGCAGTCATCACCATCGTAGCAATAATATACAGGAAGAAGGGGGCCAATAGTGCATCCTGAGGCCGTCATGAGTAATCATCAAAATTAGGGGTCGGTCACCAAAAAAAAAATAAAGAAAGAAACGGGAAAGTCCTCCGTACTCCGTAATGGAGGAAATGAACGGAATGAAACGAGATAAATGACCGTCGATCACCGCCTCACTTTCGACGCCGAAGCCGCGCGGATAATCGAATCAGCCGATCTGGCCCAGCTGCCAGCAGCTGTCGGAGCCTCTGCACAACCCATTCCATCAATTGAATTGATGAAGAGTGAAGGATGAAGGATGAAGCGTGCAGGAAGAAAGCGGTCAGGACGCATTTGCAGCAGTGCATTGCATACTGGTCGAGTTCGACCTACTTCCACCGCTGCTTGTCCCAGTCCGCGGGCCGGGTCTCGTCGTAGATCTGGCCGCCCTGGTTGTGCACGACGACGGGCGGTTGCGTGCGGCGCGGAATGGCATTGGAGCCTGGTTATCGTCGTTGTTAGCGAGGGTCCGAGTCTGGGGCATGGAAGGGAGGTGGAATGTACATACCTCCGCGAATGTCAGGGATGACGACTCGGTCACCGCTGCTGCCAGTGCTGGCGAGGGTGGAATTGGACTCGTTGATCTTGTGAGGCATTGTGATGTTGTCTGTAGAGAGAGAGAAGAGAGAAGAGAGCAGAGGAAGATGGAGAGTGGTGAAGAGTGGTGGTAGAAGTATAGATATAGTCAGGCGGTGGCGGAGCAAGGCGAAATAGTGGAAGGGCAAACGGGTGAATGGGAAGGTTGACAGATGTAGGAGATAGAAGAAGATATAGAGAGTTGTAGAGTTGTAGTTGAGGCAGATTGGTAGTAGAATGCTGAGTTGGCTGGAAGATGGATATGGAGATGAGATGGGATGGATCAGAAGTATTTGTATGTTGCGGAATATGGGGAAAACGAGGAGGATCGCAGAGGATCTCCCAAAACATTTTAGGTTAGCATTGGAAGAACCAAAAAAGAATAAAACAAAAATACACATCGATCCAGCCCCATGGAGAATGAAACTAACTAGCTAGCTAACTAGTAGCAGGGAGATCAGTCATCTTGCAGAGGTCTGAACGATGTACTGTACCTATGCCTACTAGGTACCTAGCACTACTACCTACTCGTACACAGACAACGTCATGCCATTCCATACCTCTCGTACCTAGACTGGAATCTGGAATCCTTATCGAAGCCCGGGGCCGCTCATCCGCTCCACCGCTGCTGCCAGGGGCAAAAAGGCCAAAGCCAAAAAAAAAGACGAGGCGGCAAACCGGATGGCTCAGAAGCGTCCCGAGCTGGTGGACTGGACGGATGTGCGTCAAGGGATGGATGGATGGATGATTCTCGCCGCGTCCGATCTTCGACCCTCCACGATTATCTCCATCTTGATCGATCTGGCCGAATCAGCCTGACCAGTGTCCCTAGTTCTGCTGGTCATCCAGCCAGACATCAGCCACACTCTTGCCTGTTGCCCGTGAGGCGGTGATGTCGTGACTGGTGAAGTGGCTGTACGAGGATGAGGCTGACAAGTCTAGGATTCACCGATTCTCGTCTGACAATTCAGGGTTCGTCACATCAACCATCATCCCTGAGTGTCTGTCTGGGGAATGGAATGGTCGAGGTGACACGACAGATACTGTTTACGGGATGGGTGATTGGGGGAAATTGGTAAAGTACGTGAAATTAACACCATCATACATATTACACGTCAATCCTCCTATTTATAGAGGAAATCGGGAGTAACTCAGATACTGCTGGAACAATACAGTGGGAAAGATGATGAACTGTATCCCCTGAGTTGGTACTATAATTATTCTATCTATACTGAAACACATCACTAACACTGACTAAGTAAGTACCAGGTACCAGTGGAGAGCTCTAGGTACCTGGGTACGTAGGTACAATGTACCTGGATCGTCCGTGGACCTATCGCCTGCTTATTGGTGCTGGCTGCACTGGGGATAGCTGTCTGCCCAATTCGGCCTAGTCAATCCAGTCTAGACTCCTTAGTCAGCAGCCTCCTTTACCGCATCGTCTCACATGACGTAGTCCGGAGAGTCAACAGTCCATCGCTACCTGTACGCTCTGCTCAAGACGAGGCGAGCATCACGGCATCAACTCACGGGATTGGAGACTCATCGAAGACCCCTACTTCCTGTACACGTCCTGTGCATACCGAACACTCCCTACATCTCAACAACTCCTCCGTCCGCACTCGGGAAGAAGGCAATGATAACCCGCAGATAGTACCGTCTCTGTCGTCCGCTAGCTTCTCTAGGAATCGCGTACGGTCCTCACCAATAATCAGACCCAGCGGACTCCACTTCAATAGTACCTGGCTGCTCCGGAGCAGGTGTCGACTGGCTAACTGACTAACCCACCCCATTTTCCCTTCTCCTAAGCCCAGTCACGGGGCACGGGAGGTAGGACAGACGAGGCATCAGGTGATCCGGGATTTCACCGCTACAATGATGGCATCATGGGGGGGGGGGGGGGGGGGCTTACTCTGGCCTTACTTTGTTGGGGATAAATTGCTCAAGTATAGGTAGGTAGTCCACTGCGTCGGTGGACCTACAGGATCTATTGGAGAGAACGAGGTCGTTGTTGGTGCCAGCTGGAAGCCAGTGGATATGAATTAGTCATCTCCTACGTGTGCAGTCTAACTATGAGGACTGTTGATGGTGTTGATTCCAAGGTCCTCATTCTCATCCATGGACTCTCCTGAGGTCCAGCTCATTGCAAAGACCCCCCATACGGAGTACATCCTAAGCACCATCAACACCATACGTCATCACCGCAACGACGCATCCTTCCCTCGCTTCATCCGTTCCTCCCACCCGTTCATGCTCCGACGAATTCCCAACGTCCGTCGCGCTGGCGCTCCTCCCCCGCCCTGCACCATCGCCATCTTAGTCGTATGATACGTGGCTGCCGGCCGCACGCCTCCGACCAGCCCGTCTGTCCTTTTAATCCCGCGGCTCCCCCACTCCTCACGAGCCTGACCTTCCCCGTCACACACATCGTTCTCCGGACCCCCATGCAGCGTCGGTCGGACTGTTGCTTTCGACATGCCCGCCGCCGTCGTCGTCGATGATGGCCCCAGCCACGTGTAGCGGTTGGGGTCGGAGGGCTCGAGCGTGGGGCGTGTTGGGCGGTGCGTTTGTGGGCGATGAACTGAGAAGTTGGGGGGCATACCGCTTCGCAAGCCGGGGTGACGACCGGAAGGAGGTGGTGCTGGTGCTGCTGCTGATGGCTCAGTCGCCCGCTGGTTGCCCCGTGGCTGGTGGCGGCCCGGCACGGCTGATTCGCTGCGGGTTGCCTGCGCGGCGCTGCCGAAGAAGCCTGATATGCTCTTCTGGGAGGGTTCATTGGCTTTTCGACCAGGGAGCGCCGTGTTGGTCGCCCTAGGCTGACTTGTCGCGCCCACCGTCGTCGAGGCGGCACTGGTGATGTACTCCCTGGCTGATGAGAACCCGAATGACGACATAGTGGTGGTCACTGATAAGTTCGAACCCCCGATGGAATACGTCGACACGGGCACTGCCATGGTCGATGTGGATTCTTGAGGACCGTACCGACGTCGTTTCGGATACGGCTCTCCCTCTCCTGTCACCCGCACACCGTCCCATGTCAGCAGGGCATTCGGCGCCTCTTGTCCTTCGGGCGTCCATTGGTCGTCGAGGGTCGAGATCAACGAAACCTGTCCCTCGCTTATCGCCTCGGCGGAGGGCTTTGGGCGGCGGAGGATGTCGGCAATGTCGTAGACCGTCTTCTCCCTCAGACTGGGTCCGACGCAGCGGAAACGGGATTCGACAATCTTGCCTGGGAGGAAGTCGGACACAGTTGTCTCTTCGCCACTACGGGCCTGCTCGAGCGGGTAACTCAGGTAAAGCAGCGCCTGGGCTCGGGTCATCGCTACGTATAGCAGCCGTCGCTCTTCATCCCAGTCTTCGGCCCGCGAGTGCGGGATGCTACCGTTGTACACTGCGGGAACGAAGACGACGGGCCACTCTAAGCCCTTTGCCGCGTGGATCGTGGAGATGGTCACCTTTTCCTGCGATTGCGTTCCGTCCTCGCCCTCCGGTGGGCGGATCTCCGTGGACAGGGCCACATTAGCCAGGAAGCGAGACAGAGCTTCCTCCCCTGCGTGGGCTTCCTGTTGTGCGAGGCCTTCGATCTCTGGCAGACGGTCGTCTTTCTCGGTATCATCGTCTGCTTTTGTGTCGTCCGCCTGTCCCAGCAGCTCTTCCACATTAGCCCAGCGATTTTCCTCGTTCGTACCGTACATTGCCGTAAGATAGTCGCGAAACGAGAGTCTCTTAATCACGTAGTCAAGGAGCTTCCTGGGGGCCGAGTTATCTGTGCATTCCAGCAGCTTGCGTCTCGAAGACTCAATCAGACCAACAAACGTGCAAAGCCCGTGGTTGGCCGGTTTCAAGAGGGTCTTCTCCGTCGACCGACGACCCTGCGCCACGTCTTTGATAAAATCCCAGAGAGGCTTCTTGTTTTTCTCTGCGCCGCTCATCAGCGACCGGATCGTCTCCTCGCCGATTTTTCGCGAGGGAACATTGATGATGCGCAGCAGTGCGTCCGTGTTGCCCGGCTGGCTGATCACCCTCAGATAGTCCAGGAGTAGCTTGATCTCGACGCGGTCGAAGAACCGCAGCCCCCCAACCATCCTGTATGGCATGCCATGCTTGCCCATCTCGGACTCGATTTGCCGCGATAGCGATGCGGATCGGAGCAGGATCGCAAAGTCGGAATAATCCAAGAGCTTCCCCGTCATGGCCATGCATCGTTTGATCTCGAGCACGATCCACTGTGCCTCTGCGTCCGCGGTCGGCAACTTACGCAGCACTGGCATCGTGCCCACGCTATGCGTCGGCTGGAGCTTCTTCGCAGGCCGCGAAGTATCCTGCTCGATGACATCCTGCGCGGAGTTCAAAATCGACCCCGACGAGCGATAGTTGTCTTCCAGGAGCACGACCGCCGTGTCTCGGTATCGCTGCTGCATTCGCCCCAAGTTCTTGATCTCCGCCGAACGAAACCCATAAATGCTCTGGTCGGGGTCGCCGACAACCGTGATCCGGCGGTTCTGCGACGCGAACAGGTTCATCAGCTCGTACTGGATGTGGTTTGTGTCTTGGAACTCGTCCACCAGCACGGCCTGCACATTCGACACACAGCTCGGATGGCGACGCAGGAGCTCCGCGCACCGCACGAGGAGGTCGTCGTAGTCGAGGAGGTGGGACGCCGCCAGATGCGCCTCGTACTCGCGGTACACCTCGATGAACTCGCGGTTTTCCTGGATCTTCGCCGCATTGTTCGCATACTTCTTTGCCACTTCGTCCGGAGAGATCCCGTGGGCTTTCTGGTGCGAGATGCGCGAGCGGGCGACATTCGGGAGGATGTTGAGTTGTAGTCGTTTCACGATTCGCTGTAGAGTAGTAGCCCTTTAGCCCGCTGTGTCCAATACAAGCCATACCGACCCCAGAGTGAATACGAATGCGACAAGTGTAACAGACCTTGATAATGGCTAAACTGTCGCTCGAGTCCGCAATCCCAAACCCCCGTCGAAGCCCAATCAAGTAGCCGTAGCTGACCAGATACCGGCGACAAATGGAGTGAAACGTCCCCAGAATCAATTTCGACTGGACCTCATCGCCAACCAGCTTGGCCAGACGCTCCCGCATCTCGCGACTGGCTTTGATCGTGAACGTGCAACAGATGACGTCCTGTGGCTGGTACCCATGGTGCGAGAGTAGGTACGCAACACGCGCGGTCAACGTCTTGGTCTTTCCCGAGCCCGGCGGGGCGAGGACTTGGAGAATCGATGCCGGGGACGTGACAGCGTCTCTTTGGGCATAATTTAAGCCATCTATAATGGGATCCATGGGGTTTGGAGGGTTGTTTGGGTGTTGCATGTTGGAGCTTCTTCGGGGTTGGAGACGCGTTCTGTCGCGGAGTCATGTGACATATCATCTATGTACACCGGAGTATAACCACATCTATATCTTTTATGTCGACCCATAAAGTCATCTAACAATTAGGAACTGTCCTACTTCTTTTTGTTCAATTATGATATCTACGAAACAGGCTCATGAGAACAGTATTTCGATCTGTCATTAGAGCGACATCCGTGGGTTGAAGTATTCTCCGAAATGTAGACCACAGGTAGTACATTGCCCAGTCTTTGTAGACGGACCTAGCTCATGAATGTGACCTATCCTTTTTTTTATACATTTAGAATAGCTTAAGCGTTATCTGCGTGAACGACTTTGGATTTGCAGAGATGGACAGAAAGATAATAGTCCCGGCTAGTACAAGAAAGAAGTTCTTGGTAGAACAGTCATAGGATCGTGGGCTGAGGCCCAGTACTAGGAAAGCTCACGCATACTAAACTATCTCAAATCAGAGAGATGGATACTAGCAAATCATGGCAGCGTTGTGTCCAAGTCCGCGCCGTTTAATGGGGTGATTTTGCAAGGCGTTCTGAGAGAAATGATCGAACAGAAAAGCAGTGAAGTCTACAAATGCATATTGCGCTATGCATTACAGCCTGTGGAGTGTCTATGTCCAGAACGCTATCCAGATTGCTATATTCATTCCACTAAACCCTTGGCATTGAGTTGAACCGACGTGGTGAACTCGAACTTGGACAGCCCATCTTTGCGGCATGGTTCTGTCTCATGTATACAATGCACATAATGTACAAGTATTAGCTGTCCCTATCGATTCTGGAGGCACAGGTTATAAATGCACAGGCTCGAAATAAAGCAAATCGGTAGGTGCACGGCCGAGGGCCAAAGTTCCTTGTTAGCTGCGTCAATCGATTACCAAGTACGATCCACAGAATTCCTTTCTGGGAGTCCGTGCAATAAGATTAAATCCTGCGAGACAGCCCATATCTAGTCTGAAAAACCGAGAATCTGGATCTATGGCCAGACCCTCGAAGACGCAGAGTGGCTTGGGATCCCACTTACTCCGCGTCTTCTCCCCGATAGCCGACTAAGCAGAGAAGGCTACTTAGAGAAACGGCTATACGAATAGTGATATATACAGTTTGACCTCTTGACGACGCTTGGACCGTCCTTGCTCTAACGATGGACCTGGATACGTCTGGAGTGTTTTAAGTATGGCTGAGCTCGACCTCTGCACAGATCTAGTACCAAAGGACAGTCAACGGCCTTCTAGTGATCCTCGCACACTATGTCATCTGCATCCTGGTTACCAATAGATACCCCTCCCAAGCGCCAAGACCCCCGAAGCGCCAGCTATTCCGTTAATCGTACGTGCCACCTCCGCTCCAATACGTTTGGCTTCCTCTCTCTTGGCATTCGAGTAGTTGCGGGGTAAACTCCCCATACGATCCCCCAGATTTCTGTTTTAGGCCATTTTCCGCGGTGGTCGTCGGGTAAGCGAGCTGTATATGCCTTGGGTAGCTCGGTTATGGTGGTCTGGTGGCCATTGGTATAAAATGAGCGGCCGATGCAGGATAGGAGGGGCCTGGTGTCCAGAAAGTGCGACCAATTCTAACACAATCTATCTGGTCATTCTTCCTCTCTCGCTTTTGTCTAGTTTTTACGAAAGTCCTCGATAGTCTACTCATAAGTGCTGTCGAATCCGAGTCACTTGTCCCATTATGGCTTCACAGCCTGATCCCTCGGTGGAAAAGTCATCTGAGACACAGCATGTCGAGTCAGTCAAACTCGAAGAAGGGGGTTCAAAGCCCAGCTCAAGAAGTGGCCCTGTATACGGCATCGATGAAGCTCATCAAAAGAGGGTGATGTAAGTCTTGAGCTAGCTTTCACCCAGCGTTCCGGCCCGTATACAAAGCTGATCGATATGATGCAGTCGGCGAGTAGATCTTCGCCTCCTCCCCATCCTAGGTGTGATGTACTCGATTTCACTCATCGACCGTACCAATCTCGGTCTTGCACTGGTGGCGGGAATGCAGGAGGACCTTGGACTGGACGTGGGGGCGAGATACACTATCATCGTGATGGTATTCTTCGTGGCTTACATGTAGGTGCTCGGACAGTCATTATACACTTGAGGGGTTGATCTTGCTAACGAATAAACAGTGTGTTTGAGATCCCCAGCGTTAGTTCCAGCATCTCCCTTCGAGACTCATACTGACCCCGTCATAGAACATCATCCTCCCAAAAGCCGGCGCAGCGAACTGGCTGGCATTCCTTGGCGTCAGTTTTGGAGCCATCTTAATCGGCATGGGGTTTACACAGAGCTGGGTGACAATGACAATCTGCAGAGTCTTACTGGGAACAATGGAAGCAGGTTTCCTTCCCGGTAGGTGGACATTCTCCATGAGCCATGTGGCAGATTTTTAATCCTTTCATAGGATGCACCTATCTGATCACCTGCTGGTATACTCGATTCGAAGTAGGAAAAAGGTTAGCCGGTTTCTGGCTGATGTCAGTCGTGCTAAATGCCTTTGCCGCTATATTTGCCTACGCTCTCACCCTCTTGAAGGGTACCCATGGTCTCAACGGATGGAGGTGTATGTCAACCCTACTTTCCGCTCTCACACGCCGTACAATGTAACTGATAAAACCTAGGGATCTTCATCATCGAAGGTGCCATAACCTGCGGAGTCTGCCTTTTCGGATGGTTCATTATCATCGATTTCCCTACAAAAGCAGATAAATTCCTGAAGCCCGAAGAGAAACAGTTCATCATTGACCGCATTAACTACGACCGCGGTGATGCTGAAGAAGATCCCATGACCCTTGAGCGCATTCTCCATCATCTCAAGGACTGGAAGTTGTATTTCTGGGCCTTCAATCTAATGGCCTCAACACTCCCCGGCTACGCCTTCAGCTATTTCAAAACCATCGTTCTGAAGGAGGGCATGGGATGGAGCACCACGACCAGCCAGCTGCTCAGTGCACCACCATACGTTTTCGCAGCCGCCATCACCTACTTCTCCGGCTGGTTGACAGACAAATATCGCATCCGTGGCCCCATTATCGCCGTGCACCAGCTTCTCACCTGCATCGGTATGGTCATCATGGCATATGGCGGGGCCAATGGCGCCAGATACTTTGGTATCTTCCTGGGGGTTGGCGCTTTGCAGTACTGCATTCCGGGTGTGTTGGCGTTCCAGGCAAACAACATCACGTCCCATTCAAAACGCGGTGTTGCATCCGCAACCTGCTTGATTGGGGGTGGTCTAGGTGGGATCATAGCCAGTGTGGCGTTCAAGTCCAGCGAAAGCCCGCAGTATACCACGGGTATATGGGTGACGTTTGGTATCTCCATAGTCAGCATTATCATGACTGCGATCATGGATGTCTACTTCATTAGAATGAACCGGAGAGCAAGGGAGGGTGGTCTGCAACTCGAGGGGATGAGTGACTGGTATTATACGCTTTAAGTGAGAAATTGGGGTTCGATGATTATATGCTTCTAAAGCAGCCACTATGAATGTTTTCTTGTGGATATGAACACTATATAGAAAGGGAAAAAGTTGATTGCCAATTATGAAGTATAGACCCACGTTCATTCACTTTTCCTACAGACATGTCTCATACTTCATATGCATAAAACCCGTAATAATCACACACCTGGGGACCATGGTCTTGTGGATATATAGAAAGGGGAGGATTAGATCTGCTCTTTCAGGTTGACATCGTGATGAATGTAAACCAGTTCTAGTGAACACTCCATACCATGAGGAAACATGTATCGAACAGGCCTTTCTCCACCATTAAAATTACAGAATGAAGATATCGTAGACGAGCATATAGTTCTGGCCGTGACTAAGACGAGGCCGATCACGTGATCTACGATGTGGAGTCTTCCGCGGCGCTAAAAATTGTATCTCCAACAGGCAAGAAAAAAAAGATCGGAAAATCATCACGGTCACCACCACAGCACACCATCCTCCAGTCTGCCGATTCTCGTGGCCCAGAATGATTGTTTAGTGGTCGGCTCGATTCTAGAGCCGGGGTTGGTTTTTTTTTCGAATATCTAACAGCCATTTACTGCTTTTCTTCCATCTTTATCCGAAGCTCTGCAGAAATCTATCCAAATTCGATCCTGATCCTAACCACGACACACGCCTTTCACAATGGATATTCACCGGTGCCGTTTCGTGCCCTATAACCCTCAGGCGATCAATGCGCTTGCATTCTCCCATCCTCCCTCCGCTGGAGTCGCCGGACGCGGCGTCCCTACCCTCCGACTGGCGATTGGTCGCGCAAACGGCGACATCGAAATATGGAACCCCCTGCGCGGCGCATGGTTCCAGGAGACAGTCATCCGTGGGGGAAAAGATAGAAGCATCGAAGGACTGACATGGACGCTTGATCCGCAGGAGACTGGCCCCGATGGCGGCAAATTGCCCGGACGGCTGCGTCTTTTCAGTATTGGATACTCCACGGCGGTCACAGAATGGGATCTGGAACACGGCCGTCCGCTGCGTCATTCGAGCGGTAATTATGGCGAGATCTGGTGTTTGGCAGCGCAACCACGGTGGCAGGCGACACAGCGAGGCAAGGACGGGAAATTATTGCCCCCCGCCGAAGGAGAATACATCGGACAACATCTCGCAGCTGGATGCGCAGATGGATCCATCGTTATCTTGTCCACAGCCGATGACGACCTCAAGTTCCTCCGTCTGATGCGTCCGTCGACCAAAAGGGCCAGAGTGCTGAGCGTCACCTTCCAAAATCGCAACACCATCGTCGCGGGCTATGCCGATAGCTCTATTCGCCTGTTCGATATCCGGACTGGCCAGCTTCTTCGGACGATATCGCTAGGAAAGGGTCCCTCGGGGGGTACTAAGGAGCTACTCGTTTGGTCTGTCAAGTGCCTCCCCGATGGCACCATTGTGTCCGGTGACTCTGCGGGCGAGATTCGATTCTGGGATGCGAAGAACTACGCCCTTATCCAGCGGATACAGGGTCATCTCGCGGATACGCTGGATATTGCTGTCAGTGCTACGGGGGATACGGTTGTCAGTGGCGGTGCGGACCAGCGGACCGTCGTCTACAGGAAGAAAGAAGCGGAGAAGGGTGATAAGAGAAGCCGGTGGGCTGAGGTGATGCACCGGCGGTACCACACACATGATGTGAAGACGTTTGCCGTCTACGAAACAAAGGAGGTCAGCATTGTGGTTTCTGGAGGTTCGTCTGCCCTTTCTTCCCTTCGTATTGCAAATCTTGTCTAACAAAACCAGGTCCCGATGCTGCCCCGGTCGTCCTGCCTCTGCGCGAATTCGGAAGGGAACACCACCGGAAGCTGCCAACGTTACCTCAGATACCGCAGCTTGCTTCGTCTCCGTCATCTCGTCTGGTCATGAGCTTCTGGGACAGAGAGGCCAGTATTTGGCGCGTATCTCGCGGTCCAACCTCCGCTAACGAGAGCTCCGAGGGCCAAAGACACCGGCTTGTCGGAAAAGTCTTGATTCAAGTAAGTTTACGCAACACGTAGATGAAGAAACCTACTCTGACGGTTTAAATAGGGCGAAGAAAACATCACGTCAGCTATACTCTCCTCCGACGGCAAAATCCTCGTGGTTGCTACGATTTCTAGCGTCAAGGTATTCTCCGTTCGTCGCCGCAAGGGTGATGAGAAGGGAACGCTCCGTATTCAGAAGCTTGACGTCCCAGAAACACTTTCGGACGACGGTGCTCGCGTTGTGACCATTTCCCCTGACAGCCGGTGGATCTGCGTCGTGCGTCCAAACAGTACTGTCAATTTGGCTCGGATCCAGCCTGCTTCGTCCCCGCAAGATAAGCCCCAGGTCCTCCCGAGACTCATCGAAGTCAACAGAGCCTCGCGCCATTCGCGGCATGAGAAAGCATCCCACGGCACCCTCGGGGATTATGAGAAGACCATCCGATGCGCCGTGTTCTCGGAAAACAGCAGAATCCTTGCGGTTGGTGATATCTCTGGCTGTGTCGATACTTGGGTATTGGAAGATGCCGGAGCTGCCGCCTCCAAGGCGGCTGCGAAATCTACCGGCGATGCAGACTCCGATGACGAGTCTTCCGACGATGAGGAGGAATCGACGGTCGAAGGCGAGCGTTGGCGCCTTGCTGCTGCAGAGTCGCCTATTCCCCGCCTCACGTCAGGCGTCGTGTTTCTGTCGTTCAGACCGCAAAATAAGGCCAGCGAAAAGCTACTGACAAATGGCGCTAACCATCAACCGTCCTCCGAAAACCAGCTGATGGTTCTCACCAGTGAGCATCAGCTTGTGGAATTCGACGCGATCGAAGGCAAATTGTCTGACTGGTCGAAACGAAACCCCAAGGCATTCCTACCGGCTGCCTTCAGGGGCGTGAAGGATCGTGCGATGGGCTGTCTCTGGGATCTGACTGAAGCCCGTGAACGACTGTGGCTGTATGGAAACTCGTGGCTGTGGATGTTTGATCTGAACCAGGACTTCCCGTCCTCTGAAGAGTTGACTGCATCTGCAGACGCCCACGATGATGCCGCTTCGAAGAAGAACGCATCGAAGCGCAAGCGCGATCCGTTTGAAGAGGAAGAGGGCGAGAGGAAGAAGCCAAACACTGGCGCTGGTGATAAGATTCCACTGGCCAAGTCGGATGTCTCGATTGCCGCGAAGATTCGTAAGATCGAGGGCCATGACGAGTCCCAGGGCGAGTGGGTCTCTCTGGAGAAGCCGCAAGCACGTGGACGCGATGACGAAGACGAAGCCTATGAGAATGATGAAGCCTATACTGACAACCACGAAACCGCCTTGGCACGACTTCGGCGGGACGACAAGGCGGACGCCCGGTCTCCGCACAAGCGCCGGTCTCTACGTCTGAACAACACAAGCGACGGCGCCATCGACACGCCCTCTCAGAAACAACTGGTCCAGAACGGGGATAAGCCCCAGTCCTCCCGCCGGTGGTGGCACACGTACAAGTACCGTGATATTCTCGGGATTGTGCCGCTAAGCCCTCTTTCAGACGAAGGGCCGCAAGAGGATGAGGAGCGGAGCAGCCTTGAAGTCGCTGTCGTGGAGAGACCCATGTGGGATGTGGAGCTGCCAGGCCGTTATGTTCGGGACTATGAGTGACTCTGATGCTTATCCGGATACAGGCAGTCATTACGTGTTCTCGTGTTTTGCACTTCGAAAGCTGTCGCCTATGTGTTTTCCAATATCCTGCGAGCTAAGCTTGTTGCCTGGCGCTTTGTACAGATCTTGTTTATATATTTGTTGACTTCTGGCGATCAGGATAGGTTTCCAGCATCATAGAGGTAAAAGTTATCAGGAACCTGTGTCCCAACCATACTGCGCCGAGATTGATTGTAGGCACCGTCGATACTTTTTGCCTGAGGCTGCGACGGGCAGGTGACTTGGCATCAATAGTCAACAACCATCTTGCTCCATCATCAACTTCATCTGCAACCACTCTTTGGTGGCACTCACAATCCATGGAGAGTCAACACCCACTTTGTATCATCTGCGGTGCAAGCGTAGTATACCGACATCCTACTCGCACGTGGCGGAGAAACTTCCGGGCCAGTCTGTCGCATTCGCTCTCCTCCCCCTTAACCATTGAACCTCTAAGCTGACAATGAACAGTCCGATGCGACAACAACTCCAGCCTAGACGGCAAGCCATTCCTCACGGGCGTAGGTAGCCGCGTCCCGTCGCACATTGCAGGCTGCGCCGCCCCATCCTGCCCAGAAGCAAGATGGGACGACAGAGGCTTCGTCTTTTCAGACGAAGACTGCTTCCCGCCTTTAATAGGCGACCACCAGCATCCCCAGCCCGGTTTCCTGTCGCACGAATCATGCTGGGAGCTACTGGAAAGCGCCATGCGTCCCGACCCCGTCCCCATTCAGCGCCTGTATGACATCTGTCTCTCCTGTCCCACAAAGGAGACCGGATGGCTGGATTGGGGACATAGCTACGGGGGTCTTATGAACCGACTCCCGACTGAGGGATACCCGTGGGAAGACGTGCACATTGCGGGCTACATTCGTCGGTACCTGGGCGTGACGGACTCGCCCTTGTCGCTGTTGATCGGCGAGCCGCTGGATATCCCCGAGATACAGACGGCTCTGGTGGAGGCGCAGGTCAAGCGGGCGGACTACGCCGCTCTCCCTATACCACCGGCCTCTGGTGATACGTCCGATTGTTTCCAGCGACTACCTCCGGAAGTCCTGGAGGTCATCCGGGACCTCCTCCCGCTGTCAGACGTTGCAAGTGCACGGTTAGCATCGCGGTCCTTTACGAGATTACCGTTTACGCAGTCATTCTGGGCGTCGAGGTTCACGCATGCCCATGAACGTGGGTATTGCTTAGAGGCAATGGACCCCCAGTGCAGCAGTCTCGCCGTCCAGCGCACACGCGACTGGAGGATGCTCTACGAACTGACGGCGGTCACGCCGTCGTCCTCGCAGCAGCTCAAGAACAGGAAGCGCATCTGGAGCTACCTGAAAGACATAGTCAGCCTGCTTCTCGAGCAACCTCTCCCGAACGAGAACATGACAAGGGAGCTCGACACATCGCCCCTAGTCCCTGGGGAGTCATGGCGGTCCGTTGGGGGTGATTTCATAGCTCGGCCTGCAAACAGCTTCCCGCGCAAGCTGAAATGCAGAGCGATATACGCGCAAACTGCACCGATTCCCAACCTGGTACACTCCATCGGCGTGTCTTTCCAGACTCTCGGCGACAAACAGTACGTCTCTGGTCTGCGCTTCACAGCTCCAACCGGCGAACAGACAGATATCGGCTACATCCTCCCGCAGAAGGAGAAGTTCTACTCTTTCCACCACGGTCCCTCCGTCGTCACCGGTTTCATCGTGGCCGCCGTCCCCCGCGGCATCACAGCCCTCCGTACAGTAACCAGCGACGGCGATATATCCCCCTGGATAGGCTCCGCCAACGGCCTCCCACAGACCACGCGCCTCTGCACAAAGACAGCAATCCACACCATCAAAGCACACTTTGATGTACGCCCCTCCCCTTTCCACTCACCAGCACCACCACCAACACCCTTTCATGTCTCACACAATGAAATTTAGGGATTCAAACTCGTCTCCCTCTCAATCCCTTCCAACCTACCCCCTCTCTTCCAACCCGAAACCGAAGCCGGTCCCCTTCCCCTCCGCGTCACTGCCCTATGGTACCCCAGCATCCCACCGGCAACTCAGCACCTCTACGACGCCTCGTTCCCCGGCCGCCTGTTCCCGGATCATGAGTACCGCCCGCTTGTGCGGGTCATGTTCGGCGGCCTCCGCGGCGACCTGCTGCCGTACCTGACCCGGCTGGAGGTGACGGTGTGCAACGCCGCGATCGTGGGTGTGGACTTTTTCTACGCGGAGGACGCGCCCGTGCAGCGTGTACAGGCGTGTCCTTCCACCGCTTCCGCGGACAACTCTGTCAAGATCCCGTTTGCGATCGATGGGCCCGGTGGGGAGCGGTTGACGAGTCTTCATGCTGAGGGAAGCTTTAATGGGTATGCCGGGGGCGTGTCGCGAGCGGGCTCGTGTTGGATTACTTCGTTGAAGGTGCGTCTTCTTCTCTCGTGTGTATTTGCTCTGCGTGTTTGTATACACACCACAGGGTAGGACACTGAAGCTCCGTCGTCTAGGTCACGACAAACACCAAGCCGGATCCCTTCGTCTTCCAGCCCTGCGCTCTTCCGCGCATCATGCTTCCTTCCAAGCCTGTTCCGCGCGAAAGGCGGAAGACGATAGAAATTGAGCCTGGGCTCACCCTGACGGGGATATATTTCATGCATGTGAGTACTAGTCTTCACATGTTTACGGGTTGAAACCTGTGTGATATGTGCTGACTGAAAATGGTTGCAGGATCCAGACTTCGCAATGGTTAGCATAGGACCTATCTCTGAGAATTTGGATCAGGTTATCCCACAGGAAGGCGAGATAGAAGAGGAAGTTCGAGCGCAGACGATAGGTCAAGCATAGCAGATGAGCACCCTAATACACAATGAGTCAAATGCATATTAATATGTGTAGATGAGGAAGTATTTAACACTCATGATTTATGTACTCGAACACCGTTAATAGTTCCTAGTTTCTATTCGGCGAGCTGTTAGACAGCGGTGCCGAAGGTAAATATAGAATCGTAAACAACTTCAAAATAATGTCGCAGCGCAAGCAGAACAAAGGACAGATGCATATGTCATGAAGAAAACGCGACCCTTATAGCAGTAAAAAGAGAGAAGATCAAAACCCCAGGCCAAAGATCATAAAAGTACACGGAGAATCACGTAGTTTAGACTCAAGCCCATACGTCATAAGAGCAGTGTCCGTGATGTGTCCTTCCATACACACGTGCATATAAACCAGATGAAAGGCCGTTAATCGTTCTATGGAGCCTTCAAGACGGAAGGCAGTTGAGTGTATGCGGACGGGTATCACACGGGTAAATCGTGGCAAGTCCTTGAAGACAGCGACGGACAACCAGTGGCTAGCTGGATTTCGTGCAAGGATGCCAAAAATTGGCACCGAGGATATGCATCTACTAGGCGAGGCGTCCGGTCAAGGATCTGTTTCAACGCTCATTGGATGCGAATCCAGGTGATTGCGACGGTCGGCCGTCTTGCTGACGAAATGGAGCGTATGAGCCCTCGTTTCAGGCCCAGGGACCCAGATCGCTTCGGTGGTGGCATACGGCGGGTGCTGATTCCTTGGCATGTAACCGTCGCCGCGGAGTCTAGTAGCTTTGGGCAGAGACGGTGGCAGGCTGCGACATGTCAGCGAATTGGAATTGGACCGGTTGAGCGAGGGACAGGAAGAAAGACACAATAGTCTCGGCGTTGTTACACAACCGGATGATGCCTTTTCTTGGCAATGGGAGAGGAAAAGCAAGGGAGAAACTTACAGGACTGCTCAACATGTTGTTCCGCTCCTTCCGGCCCTTCTTAATATGATTCTTCAGCGCTGTGGAATCCAGTGGCTTCAGCAGTTCAAAGCTGCAAAGCAGTTCCCCAGAAACGGACATGATGGCTCCCCAGTTATCAAATTCACCGCAGTACTAAAACTAGTCAGTCCAGAACTCAAGTCTCAGTCGTCGAGGGTTCAGAAAATCACTCACGTTGGGAGCTGAGAAAACAGTGACAAGAATACGGTCTTGGTAGAACTCGTACCCGTCCTCGACTACCATGTGCGCCCGACAAACCAAGTCGAAATCATGGCGTTGCAAAAAGTTCATAATCACTTGCTTGCCAAAGCAGTAACTCACACCACGCTCGTTCGGTTCCCAGTCTTCTTCCATATCGGCTGGATCGCTCCAGAGCAGATCGTTCAGCAACCCGTAATCAGGAACATCAGTGGGCCGTGCAATGCCACGAATATCATCCATATGCGACAGACTGGGGGACAGTCCTCCGTGGACGCAGAAGATCTTGCCGGCTACGATAGATGCGATCGGTAAGCAGTTGAAGGTATCGATAAAGGTCTTCCAGATCTTGATATTGCAGCGCCGTTTACATTCGTCATAGAATCCGTACACACGGGTGACGTTGGCACATTCGTGGTTGCCCCGTAACAGGAAGAAGTTCTCAGGGTACTTCAGCTTATAGCACAGCAGAAGCAGGATCGTCTCCAGACTCTGCTTGCCGCGATCGACATAGTCGCCGAGGAACAGATAGTTCGAAGCCGGAGGGAACCCGCACATCTCAAACAACCGGATGAGGTCGGTGTACTGGCCGTGAACATCACCCACGATCTTGACCGGGGCAGAGAGTTCTAGTAGGGCCGGTTGCTTGAGAAACAGCTCCCGAGCAGCGGTACAGATTGCCGTGATTTCGGCATTCTTGAGGCAGACGGTCTTGGTGACCTTGGTCGAATAACCAGCATCCAGCAGACGGGTGATCATGTCATCCAGGTCGATCGACTTGAGAGCACCCATGCCCATTCCGGGAGAAGAGGAAGCATCCATGGGGGTGTTCATAATGAAATCCAAGATGGGATTCAGCTGGCCCTCCCGCTTGATGAGAATCGATTCCCCGACGGTAGCGGTTGAGCCGGTAGGGCCGCTTCCCGTTGGCGGAGCATCTGAGACGAGGTCGACCTCGCCACTCTGCTTCATAGCATTGACATCCTTGTGGCCCTTCTTCAAACTGGTGGAGAGGGAAGGAGATGGAGGAGGTTCGGGGGCATCCAGCCGAGAAGCTGAATCATCAGCAGGGGACTGAGCGCTTATGTTGGTAGAGCTGCGTCTGCTCCCCACCGACTTGATGGAGCCGGCGTCCGACTTGTCATCCTGCGAAAGACCGGACAAGGATGCACGAGGGCTATCGCTGCTACGGATTTTGGAGCGGATGGAGCCGCGGAAAGAGCGCAGAGACTCTTTGGTATCGGACCGAGAGAATGATGGATACGATTGCAACGAGTCGCCAGGGCCGGAGTTGCCCTTGGAATGCGACTGACCCATTGCTGCAAGGCGGGAATATCTGCCAAGCTCAGGGATGGGAAGTTAAAAAGCTCGACAGCAATCAGAGCCCTTCTTCTTGGATGGAATGTTGCAGGCCGTCTTGGCTATTATGTGGCTTTCGAAGGGTGAAGGGTATAAGAGGGAGGTGGGATCCACGAGGACGCAGAATCGAATCGAAGGAGGGAGGTGGGTTTGAGTCGACGCTATGAAGGAGAACGTGACAGCGGGAGGCAACCGAACGATCACCACGAGCTCCTGAATCAAGGTGGATGAGGGAACCAGCCCCAGATGCACTTATTCAGAGACGGTCGGAGGAGGGTTTAAAACGGGCGATAAGCTGAAGCCGACCGAGGAGATCCGGATCAGAGAAGAGAGACCTAGTTCACGCAAAGCCACCGCTACTGGAGAGCTAACAGATCGGAAAGCGGAGTTCCGATTCGCCGAAAAAAAGCTCCTTGGTATGACGGTTAGAGCGAGGTTCCAAAACGGCAACGATAGCCACGGGAACGGAAATGGTGAATGCGAAGGACGAACGGAAAGCACTGGGGAGGGAGAGGGAGGAAGCGATTTGGCGAGAGGGGAGAGGGGAGAGAAGAGGCCAGAGGACGATCACGATCCTCGTCTTCCTGTCGAATGGGGGTGGAGGTTCAGTTCATTCGGTGGAGGAGGAGAGGGGAAGAATGCGTCATTATGGGAAGGGAGATGGAGAAGCTGCAGGACTCACGGGGTATGGTGGCGGACGGTTTAGGAGAGGAATCGAGAGGCGAAAGACCCGAGAGGATTGACGGGGATAGTTGAAGCTAAACAAGGAAGAGAGGAGGAGAAGAGGAGGGGAACGATACAGCCAGAGAGGAAGAGAGATAGAATAATCGACAGTCGGTGATGTTCTCGCCTCCCGTTCTAGTCTGGATCCTCTGCAGGCCTGCCGATAACTGGTCCGGATCATTTAGTCGGCCCGCACTAGAGGAGCCTGAGGCGGCGGGGCGGAGGGCTGACTAAGCGCTGCTATGCTGGTGCCTAAGGATATACAGAGTACCTAGGTATTGTTCTAGCTCTAGTCATGATTCATGATGCAGTATTTATAGAACCTTTTGATTTATCCATCAACACGGAGTAAGCGAAAATACCCCCCCAACGGAGGAATCGAATTCAACAAGAGGAGTCGCAAACTTACGACTCCGCCATCGTGCTTGTAGTTCCGATGCATCTCAGCACGGACTCCCTCCTCGCTCCCCCATGACCTTACATTCTCGCTTCATGTCTTGAAGATTTCAATTTGGCCTACAACCCACTCGCTTATACTTGGATCTCCTTCCCCATCAGCCTCATGGATTTCCGAATGCACCCGACATCTCGAACCACTCTCAGCAAAGGCAGAGGGTATAATAGATCATATGCCTCCGCAGCCCTCTCGCTTCCTGTCTTGGCTCCTCTCATCCCTCTGTACACCGACCACTAGCCTAACCCTCATCACACAAGAACATCACCAAAAACTATATTATTCACGGTAACTCCGGCAGTCCAAATCTGACTCGTCTCCACTCACGGCGGGAACCATACCAGATCAAACCTCCCGGTGCGCAGCTGAGGAGGAACATGACTGTGGCTGCGGCCGCCAAGCCCACATCCTGCGCCAAGGACCAACAGTATTTCTCCTAGCCACGTTGTGGTGGGAGACGTTGGGTTGCACATCTTGCATTCGAGCCCTTGGCAGATCCGCGCGGGGACACCGTATAGGCAAAAGTTTCCCCCAGTGCGGCAGGGGAAGAAACGTGGCTAGGATTCCTGCGTCGTCCGCGGTCAAGAGAGACATCGGTCGGCATTATCATTGCATGGGCTCATTTGACCGCTTCTTTGGATCTCCCTTGCGCTCCTCCACTATCAGCCCTACCCTCGTCGCATGCGTTGTGTCGTTGTCGAATCAGGACAGTCCAGGAGTCACACTCTCACACGCAGTAAACCACAGCCTGCCACGGTAGTTCAAGCCTCATCACATTGCCCCTCCTTATGATTTCCGCAGTGTGTCGCGCACCCGGGCCTGTTGTGGGGTTTCTTCCAGTTCGATTTTCGTGATATGCTGGCCGGGAATCACCACCAGGCCAATGAAGCGACTCGTCATGTTCACCTGGACGTTGTTCGCTGACGGCCCCGTCGACGACTCGGTGCCTTTCTCTGCGTCGGCCGCAGCGTCACGAACCGCCGACGGCGTAGGATAGCGATACTCGTATGTACTTCCGAGGATAATGTTTCGGGCCTTGATCAACCGCGGGTCAGCAGTGCTCTCGTATTGGTGTCGGGGTCTCTTTGTTTGAGAGGGAGTAGTTCGCGTCGCCGCTCTGGTCCCATATTCTCGATGACGAAAAGGGGAAATCTACCTACCGCATCCGTACATTTGAAGTTTCCCACGAAGATGCGTGTGTCACTGGCGTGGATCCGTAGAGTTTGGCCGATTAACGACTCCAGGTATTGGACCGCTTGGTTTTCGTTCATCCTGTCGGTTTCAATCGGGGTTCAGATCAACAGGTCACGCTTCAATCGGGAGCACTTATGGACCGGCCTAGACTCTAGGGTGTACTCCAGAAGGTTATCGTGCGGACAGATGAAAGCGAAACAAGTTGATTCACACTGTGATGTGGTAGAGCGGTAGAGCAAGCTGAGGTGGTCAGTGCGCCGAGGCCGGGAACCATTCTTGGCTTATCTAACCGGTCTATAAGCACACGAGCATACATGAGCGTACCATGAGCTTGCCCTAGACATATCATTCGGACAGAATTTATGCACCTTTAAGAATACAACATACTTCCTGTTTGAGCTGTAAGTAGACTTTATTATCAGAGGCTTTAGTGAACACTAGTATAGTCTGCGCGCCTATGTATGTAGCGAGGAGAAATAATTAAGTCGCTCCCTCTTCCCCAGAGCAACATATATGGGTATATAACATCAAAATAGCCAAGAACAACGGAATCTCATTCTCCGATGTCCTAAGGCGGTTGGACGAGTCCGCCAACAATGTCCCGCATTCGTTGGGTCGAAACGCACACAACTCCAAATGGTAGAAGCCGTCGAGAAAGATAGGATAGGCCACTCGAATGGAGAGAGCTAAGGCAGCCGAGGGTGTCCCATCCATGCGAGACCTCCAACCTGTCTCTCCGGAGCTTGAACAGGTTCGTCGCTTCCAGAGTCGACATCCATCTCCACATCCATGTCGGTATAAGGTTCCTGAGGTGGCGATGAGGTCACATCGCTACCCACTGGAGTGATCGTCATATCCATATCGAGCGTGGGTGGTTGCAGGAATGGGTTGTTGCTCTGCTCGTTCGGTCGCAGCTTCGAGAGATGCGGACGAGAATGCAGTGCCGGCCGGGAAGGTTGGAAAAATTTGTGCAGCGTCTGCTGGCGGGGATCGAGGGTTTCTGGGGTTGGGAGAGGTTCAGAGTCCATGTCTTCCTCGCCTGCGACACCAGTTGGTGTTTGTGCCGGACGGTTTTGCTGGGCAGTGAATAACCAGCGCAGGGTGTTTTCTGCATTGGTGGTTAGACAGCGTCGGAGCAAAACCACTTCCATGTACTAACCATAGACTACTTTCTCGTCGGGGCGATCATCCCTGAACCGCTTTCGCGTCCGACTATGAAGATGTTTGGGAGACTCGTCCATGGCGAATGTGTATCCGGGGAGAGAGGTGGGGGAGGCAGGCGAATTGGCGGCCGAAAACGATGCCTTGCGCTTGAGAGACATGGTTGCGAGGGTATATACTTGATGATGAGAGCTGGTGGGAGGCAGAGGGATAGTGCTGCTATTCAATGCAGTGTCCTGCAGCAGCGCGGAGGCTTGTGTGAAGGAGGAGCTATCGAAAAAGGCACGCGACGAGCTGGAAGACAGAATGAACCACACAAAAGATGCCTGTCTACTTATATTGAAGAAAGCTGAAGCCCTTGACTGGAGAATGGAGTGGAGCGGGAGGAATGGAAGGCTGGATGCTGGACAGGTTTTTGGTGTGGTTGGAGCAGCGCGTCGTGACATGCCGGATCAGGAACGAGCACCGCGTTGTTCCACTATGCCGCATTGGGATTAATTGATCCTCCTCCTTCAGACTGAGAGCTGACAATAAGCAGACAGTGGACGATAGATGGAAAATTGCTGTGACAGCATGGCTACTTGTTTGGTCTAATCCATATGATATTCTGAATCGCGAATAATTCCATTCTTGAGATGGCACGCGACCTTCGACAGCAAGATCATCGCGCAAGATACCTAGGTCTCACCATCAAGCTTCAAGAATAATATGCGGCATATGGATTGGTCAGAATTGAATGATCACAGTCTCATAGGGATATTCTTTAGGGAGCAGACATATTCTGGACGTTGTTTTAGACCTTGTGCTTAATAGCCAAGATATATATACCATCCATTTAGATAGACATGGATTCATGGGAAACATATGAATGATATGACCAGCTGGTAGAACATCAAGCTGTGATACGAGCTGCTTGAATAGATATCGTCCTCTCTTCTACCTATCCTTGCTATCTAGTACTAAATACTCTCTTCCATCATATCATAGCTGTCGGCATGCCGCTATATCGGCATCCCGCGGGGATCCAAGGCCAACTCCACACCTCCCGCTTCCCCGCTTCTTCATCAGCTCTCCTACCTGACATCTTCTTCACTTCACACCACATCTCATACTTTTTCTCCTACATCAAGTGCTGTTCGAAAGAAGTGGGCAAAATGGAACCAAGAGACGCCTCCCACGCTGGTTCGTGGTATTCGGATAACCAACGCACCCTGAGCCGTCAGCTGGATCAATGGCTGGCCCAAGTCCCAGATCAGGTTGAAGGCCTTGGATCGATGCCCATTCCTGGCGCACGAATCATCATTGCTCCGTATGGGCTACGAAATCTCGCCTTCTGGACGCTCTGCTGACTTTCTAGCCATGCCGGCTACGCATACTCAGGTCCCTGCGCAGCTTATGCCTACAAGGCTTTGGATTTGTCGAAAGCGTATGACCCCGACGATCATCCTTCTTGACCATGTAGCTTACGGAATATTTCCTATAATATGTAGTCAACGAATCTTTGTCCTCGGACCGTCACACCACCACTACCTGTCCACCCTGGCTCTTCCAGAGCTTACATCTTACTCCACCCCACTATCCGATGAACCCCTCCCTCTGGACACTGAGTTGATCAACAAACTCCTCGCCACTAAGGCAACCAGGCCCAACGGGTCTTCCGTCGGTTTTACGACCATGTCTCGCTCGATCGATGAGGACGAACACAGTATCGAGCTTCATTTGCCCTACATCCATCGACTTCTGCAACTGCAGTATCCGGATAAGCCCACCTCCGAGTACCCGCCGCTGGTACCGATCATGGTCGGAAGCACATCCGCATCGACCGAAAGCGCCTTTGGGGCTCTTCTTGCGCCGTATCTCGAGGACCCCTCCAACGCATTTGTCGTCAGCTCGGACTTCTGCCACTGGGGCTCTCGTTTCCGTTACACGTACTACGTCCCTCAGGCCCCCAAGCCCGGACCGCGATTGCCGCTCTCTGCCGAGGACCTTCCGCAGCCTGGCGATACAGTGAAGGAGGTGGAGGAAAAGGTGGAGATGGTTTCGGCGGGCCAAAGCCTCCAACGTGGAGACCGGATCTCCAGCAGAGAGCCGGCTATCCACGAGAGTATCTCTGCCTTTGACATCGCAACAATGGCTGCCATAACTACGGGGACCACGTCCAAGTTCCTGGATATACTCCAGAAGACCGGGAACACGGTTTGTGGGCGTCATCCTATTGGCGTGATAATGGCCGCTATTGAGAGTATTACGAGCCAGGAGGAGAGTAAGAAGGGACGATTCCATTTCATCCGGTATGAAAGAAGCTCCGATGCAGTCAACGTGACGGATAGCTCGGTGAGCTATGTGTCTGCTGCTGCTGTGCTGTAGGCCTGGCTTTTTGATTCAAGTGCTCTCTTCTGCTACCCAGGACATTGCTGTGACTAACCTAATATCATCATATGAACTCTCGTTACTCAATGCCCTCGGCGTAGTGAATGAACTCAACCGCAACGCCTCTGGACCCGGACAACGTGATAAAAGAGACACCCTCTCTCCATTAGAGTTCACCCCTTAGCAGTTCGGTTGGACGACAATGAAGACCAATTGTAGATAGACACCAATGCATTATTGAGACATCACATGGCGCACCAACCCACGAGACTCTTGATTACACGTCGCTGCAAGAGGACGAAAAGGGTTCGACTAGAGTAAGAATGGCACCTATCCCGTCAGCAAGCGTTCACAGAGAACACAGCATACGCCTCACACTATGATCCGGCCAGTGACCATCCAGGAGAGCCTCCACATAGAACCATGCCTGTAGATGACGTTAAACAAACCCTACACAGTCTGTCCGGTGATAGTACCGCGTGGCTATTGCGAACATTGTTACCCCGCAGATTTCGATGCTATTACGCTGTGCATGAAGACAGTCGGGGCATTTTTCTCAGTGTCTCTTACTGGTCGTGTCATACAGGTAGTCCGTAGGATCTGCGGCTCTTGCGCGAGTGTTGGTACTCTTCCACGTAGAGTCCCCATCGTCGAGCTCAAAAGAGACAACGCCCCCGAAGAATGATGCGTAGTCTGTTGCCAGTGGCAGGTATATGGCGTCGCGTCGCCAAAGGGAGTTTTGCGTCTTCATAAGCACCAGTCGTGATGATCTGAATGCTTCTGTGCGAATGTACCCGAATAGCTCCCGGTCTATCAATATCTTGTCAAATCCACTCATCAGCCTTGCTTTCAGAGCTGCAAAGCCATTCGGAGGCGAGATGTTCGTCGACCCAAAGCATTGTCTACGCTGAATAGTGATTGATAGATCCTCTCAGCTTGGACAGGCTTTGTCTGTTTCAAAGTCAAAGAGATGTTTGACAAGGCGTGGTCTCAGGAGCATCTTTCTGCCTCGATAATGCCTGCATTACCTTCTCGTGCGATTGCTGGGGACCGAAGGTTGCATATCTGACCTCAGAGGGAAATCTTCGCTGCTACGATCGGCGATGTCGAAGGAATAAAAAGCGTCAACATGTCCTGGGTGAAGCGCGCCCAATTGGGTTCTCTAAAGCAGGCCAGATACGAAAATCGTGCGGTCTACAAGCAGGTTTGGATGTCCCTTCTCGCAAAGTCTCATTCTACAGTATGTTCTCTAACCAACCAAGCAACACCTCACTAACAATGACAGAGCATGTTGTCCAAGATACTACTGTTGACTATATTAGTCTCCTCAGCCTTGGCCACTGTGATTCCCAAGGCACAAAATGAATCCAATGGTCCAGACAACCAACTGGTCTTCTGCCATTTCATGGTAAGATCGAACCCAGTCACACTGACCCTACTAAGTATCTGCACAGATCAGCATAACCAGCAACCGAAAGAACGCCTCCGACTACGACGACGACATGAAGCGCGCAAAAGCGCTAGGGATTGACGCATTTGCACTGAACATCGGCGTCGATTCGTACACCGACACCCAGCTCAAGCGGGACGACAAGGCTGGCATGGCTGACACGAGCCTCAAAGATATCGTGGACACCTGTATTTGTGGCATCTACAACTTCAACGCGTATGTGGGCATGGCCCCGCCGGAGAAGGGCATTGACCGGCTGCAGCCCGGTGGACTGGCCATGCTGACCAGGGCCGACGGTACCCTGTCCCACCAATACACTGGGCGCACGTCCCCGTGCGACCTCACTGCGTGATTTTGCCTGATTTCGTCTCGCTGAACAGTTGTCGGGTCGCTCTTTTCTGGGTGAGTGGGTTCACTCCTCTGCCGTCTCTTATCGTTCATGTATATGATTATGTTGCGGCATGTCGAATATGAACGCTCCTTACAGAGGTTGAGCTGGATTGGTGGTGATCTTATCTGTCTGACGATCGCAGATGTATGAAGCAGGGGATGTAGTTCGAGTAGGGTATGTAGCTTTCTTTTATCTCCTGAATCCTTCTACTCCGGAAGAAGTCGGGAGAATGACCCTGGACGATAACAATTAAGGTACGGAGCGAAGAGTCTATCGTTATCAGCGATGATCGGTGGCTATCAACAATAAATAAAGGAGATTGACTCACCGACTCTTTCATCTTCCCTATAAATCACCCTCCCTACAATAACTAGAATGAGCCCTTTTTCGTCTGTGAGACTGCGCGATTATTCTCTCTCGGCCTCTGCTGCGCTTACACTCGGTTGATGCTGCGTCTTTCCCCTCTCTCTCTCGTTCTCTCCACCAGCCACGTCCGGCGCATCTCGCGTGATCGACTTCCTTCCTGTCTCGACGTCTTTTCTTTTCTTTTCCTTCCGTCAGGTACCCCTCGTCTCATGGAGAACGCAGTCTATTAACATGTCGTCGCACGAGTGAGTCGTGGGTGCTGGGATAGCCTATTCTTTTTATTCCCGCTCTTCCTTCTATTCATATTCATACTATAATTGCGGTGATGGCGCGGATCAAAACGGGCGTGTTTTCGTGGGAGGACGTGCTGGCACAGCGGTATCAAAGTGAGTCACCCCAATTCTAGTATGAATTGCAGTACCCGTGTCTCGTCCGTATCACGATAAGCGTATGCTGATATAGTAGACAATAAACCAACCGCATTATCCTCTCGGTCAAAACGACGCAGCGAGCATGCAGATTTGGGCCCTGCGCGCACAGACGACGACGACACAGACGGCACAGAAGTCGAACACGCCGCACCCGCGACCCAGTCGCAATGCAGCTTGCTATCCAAGCTGTCGCCCGAGCTGCGACTGCTAATCTGGGAGAGGGTGCTGGGCGGGATGCGCATCCACATCATCCAGCGGGCGAACCGGTGCATGGGCCACGTCGTGTGTCCGCGCACGGCGGACTGCGAGATCTGCCAGGGCGGGCGGGCGCCGACGCCGACGCCGTCGTCCATTCTAGCGCTGTCGCTGACGTGTAAGCAGATGTATGTACCCTCAAGTCCATGGTCATGGCATGGTTCTGACGTCCGCAGATACTGCGAATCAATCCGCTTGCTCTACGCGCTCAACACCTTCGAATTCAGCAACACCTGGTCGCTGACATACCTCCACCCGACAGTCCCAGACAGCCTCTGGGACTCTATACGCGACGTGGAGCTGCGCTGGGCGTTCCCGGGCCACTGGCTGCCGAGCAAGGACCCGGTCAAGACGGTGTATTTCTCGGCGGGGCGGCAGCAATGGGTCGAGACATGTCAGGCGCTGACGCGCATGAAGAGCCTGCGCTCGTTCACGCTGCAGCTCAGCGGCAGCTGGTTCTGCGAGCCCGTCGAGAAGATCCCCGTGTTCTTGGAGCCGCTGCGCGACTTGAAGCTGAAGCAGGGGTGGAAGTTGCAGCTGCCACGGCAGCCTTATTACGTCAAGGAAATGCGGGCCATCGATGGCGACTTGAGGAAGCGGGGGATTGATTGTTTGATTCGGGCTGCTTGAGCTGAGGTACCGTATGTTGTTTTTAAGGCCCCTGATGGGGCAAGTAGGTAGCTAGGTAGTTGGTGTTGTCTAACGTAAACATCATCAGTGCTTGGATCTGATTGGGCGTCGTGGATCTATACAGGATCACCCTGTTTAAGGCCACTGTACAAGTCGACGTGATGATCACTGCATTGAATGGGAAGTATGCCATGTCCGATTGGTCGCTGCAGGTTCGCTAGAAGCAAGTATACCGTCGCATAGAGGTAGCACCAATACTCTCCACATGAGGCTCATCGCTGGCAGGAGAGCGATAGGACGCTTCTCATCGTTCATGCTGTACAGTCAACTCGTGTAGAGCAAGTGAGTCTGAGTCTACTCACGTATGAGCCGGTCTTCCCTCCCTCATACTTTGACATACACACTCTTCAGATTGTCCCTAGGTAGTCTTGTCTTGCCTCCGCCCACTTGTGCATCCACCCATCACCGTGTAGGGTATGCCACCATGGATGACGGAGCGATGCAGTGGCTGTCACGAGCGATGAGCGAAAGGGCTAACTCCTCTTCCTACTTAAGCTAGCATAGATCGACAGCATAAGGCATAAATAACACTAAACATAAATCGTCGAGTCAGCAATATTAGTAATAATATGTGAATTAAGGTACTCGGAGCCGAACCAAAACCCAGCCAATCACGCCAGCACCTTCCCCCACAGCGGCGTGCAGATCCCATCCGTGCTGGGAGATCGCTCGGCCTATAAATAACCGCCGCCAGACCCTAGCGCATCGCGGGGAGAGCAAAAGGGAAGAGCCAGAACAATCGTAATTAAACCGACGGACCCTGCCCAGGGTCCCGCCTTTATCGGTCCGCACTAGTAATGCGTGGCTGTCTCGGATTCGGCCGGGCGGCGGTTGTTCCTGGACCATGAGAACCGCCACGTCCCCCCTTTAATTACAGGATCATACAGCCCCATTGTGACTCGAGTAACTTGGTAACTTTCAACCGGTTGGGACGCGTGAAACTAGAGAATAGCCTGAAATCAGACCAATATGCATTGTTTTGATCAGTGTATGGTTCAGTTAATGCACTAGCTAGCCACTTCAACTCATCCATCCGTGGCTCATCAACATAATGACTGGCTGCTCCAGCCTTGGTACCTTGCCAATGAAAGAGATGATGAAGGGAAAAGAATGATGATTAAAGAAAATTATAGTAAATCATGTCGTGTCTTCCAAGAATGTACCCAATGTATCCGCCCACCGTGGTATTCAATAATGCAATCATAACCAAAGGAAAAAGAAATGGAAAAGAAAGTGTTTGACAATGAACGTATAAACTTCAAGTGATCCAAAAAGGACTGCTGGATCAGAGACCACATGAGAAATCTGTTCGACGTAAAGTGGTGTAGGTGGTAAATCATGTTCACCATAACATAGTTTGTATCAGTTTTGGGAAATCCCTACTGAGTGGGAGTAGCCGATCGAGATCGATTAGCGAGAGCCGTACTTGCCGACGAGGGGACTCGGCTCCACGATGGTTCGAGGGTTGCATCGTGGGCTGAAGTAAGTCATCACTCTCGCGTCAAGAACATGGCCCATAACGGCGGATCCGTTCGTGTGTTAACTCGTGTATGAGCACACGGACTCGGTCAGCCGAATACGCCGTTGTACCGGTCAGGGTGGAAGGTGTTGTTCATGGAACAGCAACCGATCAGGGAACGAGGGTAGAGAGCATCCGACTTGTGAAGGTGCTACCGGCCGTCTTGTGATCGATCCGGCCGAGATTGGCCGGAATTCCTTTGTCGCGCACTCAGCCATTCGGCAGCAGCCTCCTCTCGAGAAGCCGGAGTCTTCACCTCGTCCAGTCGACCAGCGCTTTGGTTGCCATTGAACAGGTTGTTAAGCTCGGCCGCAAGAGCAGAGGCAGTGTATTTGCGAAGTTCCTTCTCCTCTCGCTCGTCCTCCTTCATCAGTCGCTTTTGGTCTGTCTTGGATAAGTTTTCCCGACGCTTCCTCCGGATCTCCAGGATGACCCAATGGACGACCTCCTCTGAGGTGCGGTTCCGAGGCGCTCCATGCTTGATCGGGCTGCGGACGTAACGACGTGTGACATCGGTGGCTCCGTCAATCGAAAATGCAATGCAATACGAGAGTTTGCGACCCCAGCCTGTGTCGGTTAGCTTTGTAATACTACCAAACAAGAAAGCCCGACAAACCTTCAGTGTAGAGACGGGGTTGGTCCCATGCGCCCTCACAGGCATCGACGTGTACCCACCGCCTCTGGTGTTCCGAGTAAACTTCCGTCCAGACGTAGTCCTCCGAGTTCCACACCCATCGCACGCGGCCACCCAGGGCGCGACAGAACATGCTGAAGCAGTTGGCCCATTCACCCACCCGGCCCCGTCGCGTCTGCAATAGTTGCCAAACATCAGAATAACGGGGGAATCGTTCGTAGGCTGAACAGCTAGGTTCCGAGCATCGGTACAGTTCGACTCGTGTGGCGCCGCGAGCCGTTTCGTCGGGCGACGGTGGTGTCATGCCCTGGGCGATTGTCGGTCTGAAGCATCGGGAGCATGGGGGATTGTTGACGAATTGGAAGAAGGAACCCTTGAACCATCTGAAACATAATCGGTCAGTTTACTGCCACGAGGCCATAGGGGGTATAGTCGACCAACCTTAACAAGGCCCGGATCACACAATCCTGGTAGCCCCATTCGGGGGTCCCACGGACGCTGGCGGCCTGGGCCTGCATGATCTGGCTCTCTTCTTCCGCTTCCGAGTAGAGTCGGTCCAGGGGGATGTGAGCAAGGGCTTCATCGAGGAGGCCCGGGTTCTCGTATTTGGTGGGTGTGACCGATAGCACATGGAGGAGGTTTCGGAATTTCAACGAGGCCGGGTCTTGGGGAGGGGCAGGAACGATGGGAAGTCCGCGTAATGCTGGAGATTGACAAGAAGGTGTGGACTGAGACGACGGTTGTTGGCTTGCGGTCGGCGGCGGCGGCGGCGGTGCTCGCGAGGGATGAGGCGGGAACTGTCCGGGCGACATGGGATAGGCAGGAGACGGAGATTGTGTTCGAGACCGCGATCGGGAGTGTTCTTGAAGACGGTTGAATCGCTTATTGCGCATGAGTTGTTCAAAGGCATGCGTGAGTTCGGAGGCGTCCAGTGTGTCAGAGGTAGGCGCCCGTCGAGCGTGATGATGGTGTCTGTCGGCCATGGTGATCGTAGGGGGTGAACGACACCAACAAGGCTGGTTGGATACGATCAAACTCCAGATTGAATGTGATGACGAGATCGGTGGTTTCGATTACACCCGCCCGATCGAGCTCTCTGATTTTGCAATTCCCAAACCCAAGACACAGCCGGTGGTCGAGGAGAGACGATAGTCTGTCGGATAGTCGTCCGAAGGAAGGATGAATGTATGATGACGGTCGGACGGTCGCACAGTCAACTCAGTGAAAGCGGTGGCCACGCTTGGCACTAGTCAACCCAATACTCGGCGGAAACCACGACAACGGGGTCGAGATGGCGAGGGAAGAGAACTGTGGCCGTCGAAAGGGCTACAGGGGGTGATATTAATTAAGGTCGATGGGCGGAATGTCGAGGAGGGAAGAGGGGAGGGTAGAAAGCGGAGGGAAGATCCCAAGGAAGGGGGTAAAAGGTGAGAAAGAGAGAGGACGAAGAGAGCGAGGGTGAGGGTGAGGGTGAGTAAGAAGGATATGAGAGCAGTGCAGCGGTTGTATGGTAAGAATGGGGTTATGGGGTCTTTTTTTTTGTTACCGATTTTTGAATTTCTTTATTTTATTTTATTTTTTTTTTTTCTTCCCAGCGAGGGCGAAGCGTCGTCAGCCTTGGGGAGGTCTCCCCAATCAGGACCCCCCGCCAGCAGGGCAAGCCGCGTGTGTGCCGCCCCAAAACAGTTAACAGAACCATGGCCAAGACCCTGGACTCGTCCTCGCACGGCCGAATGCCTACGCATACATCCGCTGCTTCATCGAAAGTCTTTGTTGGTGTTCTGTGCTGGTATAGTCTTACTGTGGTTTCTTATCACTTATTGCACAGTTCTCATTCTCATTTTTTTTATTTATTTTTTTTATTGTTATTGTGTTGTTATTATTTATTATTCTTATCATTATCGTTGTTATTGTTGTTGTTCCTCCTCTTCTATACCCCAGCTCCTGCGGTCACCACACCATATCGACCACATCCAGAGAAACGGGGGTTAATCCTCCACTGATGAGGAGTCGGCTGATGAATCGTTCGGGAAAAAGCTTGGCTCTGTCCGCGTGGATGTTGGGGTCACTCATAATTCTTCTTTAGGAGTACGAATATATTGGTGTGCGCCTCTTCCCACTACCGATCAAGACGACTACGCAAGCCTGGACACGCCTCCAATGTCCATCATCATCAACCTCTGCTTCCCAACATCGTCATCATCACCCGTTCCCCTCACCTCTTGATAGGTAAACCCCTCAAGTGGCCGTAGAGTTATCGTGGTTCATCCCCATATCCATCGACAGCTTCGTCCCTGTCCCAACAAACCGCGTAAATCGGTACTCCAAGGTGTCGGCCGCCGCCAGTCAGACTGACGCGGCTCCCTGATCAACACACTAAAATGTCACCATCGTACCATTAGCATGCGCAACCGTGCGCCGTGCCACGGTCCAATAAAACACCGTCGTTAGCGGGTTTTCTTCTTCGAGCGTAAACGACGCGACTGATTTTACGGAAACCCGGGGTAGATAATCAGTCAGAAGGAAAACACGATCGTCCTGAATCAACCAAGTTTGGCGACCAGAGAATAGGGGAGGCTACCCAAGAGGGCAATTCTGAGTGAGCGGCTGCACCCGTAGCCTTACGAATATTTTCCCTATTGCCCCAGCGGACCAGAACAACCGGGCAATAATCGAGTAATAATCTGGCCGCCAAAAACTTATCAGCTGACGAATCACCGGTGGACATGCAATCTCTTCTAGGCAGCTGATCATAGGTGCCTGATATTTCCTACAATCCTTACGCAGGTACCTAGGCATTACCTGGAACAAGCATGAAGACTCCGAATGAAGATTTTTCGAACTACCGGAGTAAAGGCTTCAACGTCTAATTCACTGTAGAAAGGGGAGGCCCTGAAAGCATGAGACAGTCAGATGGTCGTGCTGATCCCGGTGATCTTGATTAGCTACAAACTTTTTCCCCAACACGGTTGGCTGGTTCCCTTCAAATTGGACTATGATTGTCGTCGGGCCTGGGCAAGGGCAATGTCCATTGTCGGCTTTGGGAATTGATGGGAGGCCCATCCTGCAATACGGATATACGTACGGGCTGCGCCTTTATGCACACATCCGGGTCTGTATATATAAGAGCCGGATCCCGTGTGTCGAAGGGTGGGAAAGAGCTGCAGTTAGCTCCAGACCATACACGCGGCATCTGCACTCTGATGAATCCATCCCCACCGGATTGACAGTTGGTGATGTCCACCATCGCCCACGATTACGATAGCATGCCCTCGGCCCATTGCCACCGACATCACCGAGTCGGTCCCAGTAAACCGTGATGCCGAAGCAAAGCAGGGTCTTTTAATGCTTGAATGGCTTCCACCGTGCTGGAGAGACCAAGAAAACACCTCTGGTCTGGGACGAGCTCACCATTGGGAGAGAGGACGCCGTCTGAAGCTAAAGGGCCCGGCGTTACAGGATTACGCATCCTTCCAAGATAGGCCGGGTGGGTGGCGGAGACGCGCAAGCGTCCGTCTTGGCAGTGGACAAGATCTGGCTAGAGCTGTTTCCAGGACCCATAGCACTAGACCCGTTTGGGGGGAGAACCAGCCCTGACAAGTAAGGTCGGGGAGCTCTGAGCCTGAGCCCTAAAGGAGACCCTTTCCTATCCAGGGGGGCTCGGCATGGATACCTCATCCGCTCTGGGAAGGGTAAAGCTCCGGTCATTCAGGGTCCAGACGTTTTCGTAGTACCTATCCCTGCTATCTGGATAGAACCATCAATATATCCTCAGTTTTTCTCATCGCTATGTAGTTCGTACTCCATCGACTTTGTGGGTGAAATTCTCATCGCATTGTCACGGAAATTAATTTCAGGTTGGCTGTGTTGGTGGATGACCAAGCCACACTTTGGACCCTTGGGGGCGGTGTGGATGGTGAGGCTCCGCATTCACCTCGGAAGGGGACATTCCCAGCCTTCCGAGGCGAACAAAGTCCTGCGCCGTCACCCAAATTCGTGGTTCGCTCATTCTAGATGTGGGTCCTCATACAATCCATCCTGTTCACCAACCTTTACCCTTTGTCTGGATGCATCCTGACGAAACGGTTGCGAATCGGTCACTCCCTCGCAGGATATGAGCAAGCGGAGTGAGTGCAATTCCTGTATGTTTGACATGCATGATATAATTGTGATGGGATGGGGTTGATCAAGGAGAGGGGTATCCATGATCGTCATGCTGGGATTATGTTATGCTCACGTCATGAGCAGCAATTGACTTTGATATCGCTCGCTTCTGCAACATGCATACCGCTTCCCAGACAGTTATGTCTCACTGCAACTGGCTGGATCCTACTCCATCCATCGTTTCCGTGACTTGGGTTATCAGGTGACTGCTTTTATCTGATTGTGGACACGACCAACCCTTTGCCAATATACGTACTTCACAACAATAGATATCCCCAAAATGTACCCCGTATCCTCTGTACCCTGTATGTTGATCGAAACTTGTGTTCAGTTGGGATCATTCAGAAAGAGTGTTGAACTCACAATCTTTGCCCTTACATCATGTCGTTGATGCTGTGTCGCCCACAAGTATATACTCACACAACACGACGATCTCTATTCTCCTGCGATGACTACAGTCCAGAACAAAACAGCAAAAACCAGGGAGAAACATACCCATGTCCGCGACGCAATCCCCTGGACCCAGGGTCCCCCTCCCCAGTCGGTATGCCACGGCGCCAAAGGGTCTGGACACATCTTCGTCACTGGTCGGGGCATGCATGGCCCGTTCCAGCCGGTCTGGAAGCAGACGGATGAAACGCCACGAGAACCTTCAAATACCAATCATCGACGGGTATGCCGCGGTGCGACCCTGGGTGGTGACCCTGCGGAATGCCACTGACCTACGTTTCCTAATCGGGGAGAACCTTCAGGATCTGTCAGCCGGCTGACTAACTCAGATCTGATCGACCAATCGTGACTGCGGAGATCCGTAAAGTTCTGAATATAGATCCATCCAGGTTCTCTAGATTTAGATACTTCAATTGACTGCTATTCGATATGTGTAAGTTAGGCTTAATTACACTACCTAATTAGTTTCAGGCAATCTGAAGATCATGGCAGAATGGCAGCAGATCTGTCAGTCATGTCGCTCAATGCAGATACCGTACACGCGTTAAAATCTAGATCATCATCGTAGGTTGCCTCATGCAACAAGCCGCAAAATAATACAGAGAACTCGCTATGCTAGGAACGCTGAAAACAAACGAATAAACAAAGGTAGCCATCATGAGATCGTCTGCTTCAATTCAGACACGAAGGACTTGCCCCAAAAGGCGCTGCATCCAGTTAGCGCTGAAATACACTTGGGGCTCTCTTTCTCAACATACCTGGTGTACTTGGAAATGTACTTGTAAAGCTTCTCAAAGTTTGTCGCCCGACGCTCGTCGCTCATCGAAACCGCATCGTAGTATGCGCGCGCCAGCTCTTCCGTGTTCCATGGGTTGACAACGATACTACCGTTGAGGCTTTGGGCAGCGCCTGCGAACTCGGATAAAATCAGTGTGCCCTTCCGCTTCATCTGAGTGGCGATGTATTCAAACGACACGAGGTTCATTCCGTCCCGCGTAGACGAGACCACGCAGGCGTCCGATGCCGCGTACAAAGCGATCAGCTCGTCGAAGCTTACGGACTTGTGCATGAAATGAATGGGCATGTAATCCACCGTTCCTGTCGATCGCGGTCAATACGATGCACTCCTGCTGTCAGACACTACCTAATTGGAATGCGACTTACCGAATTTCCCATTGATCCTCCCCACGAGCTCGTTCACGACCGCCCGCAGGTTCTGATACTCCTCCACATCCTGTCGGCTCGGCACCGCTACCTGGACTAGAACGACTTTCCCGACCCATTCCGGATGCTTGGAGAAGAAGACTTCCAAGGCGTGCAGCTTCTGCGGAATGCCCTTGATGTAGTCCAGACGATCCACACTGACCATCAGCTTGGTGCCCTGGAACTTGTTCTCCAGCGTAGAGATGCGGTGCTGCACTTTGGGGGATTTTAGCCCTTCCGTGAACTTTTCAGGGTCGATTCCAATGGGAAACGCGGCCACCGACACGGACCGTCCTTCGAACTTAACGCTACTCGGAGTGGTGACCAGCCCGCTAGACACAATGTTAGCTGGTACATGGACGGGGAACGCGAAGCACATACAGGAGATGGGCGCAACTGCTCAAGAAATGACGAGCATAGTCATACGTGTGGAACCCGATCAGGTCGCAATTCAGGACACCGCGTAGGAGCTGGCCTCTGACGGGCAGAATACGGTAGATCTCACTGCTGGGGAACGGAGTGTGCAGGAAGAACCCCACGCGAATGTTGGACTTGCCCAGGAGACGGAACTGTTCGCGGAGCATTTCCGGGAGCAACATTAGGTGGTAATCATGCACCCAAACGAGATCGCCGTCGTGGGCCTCGTGTGCGATGGTCTTTGCGAACAACAGATTAGCCTCGCGGTAGGCATCCCAGGCTCCTTCATCGAACATGATCTCGCCCGGGTGATAATGCAGAAGAGGCCAGAGGATGGAGTCTACTCATTGCGTTAGTGTTTGGGCGTGGATTCATGTAAAAGACGGGGGAGGGGCGTCGTACTGGAGAATCCATTGTAATGGCGGTCAGCGAGGAAATCATCCATAAACACCGGAGTCGCATTAAATTCATCTTTCAGTCGCTGTTTAACGGAGGAAACTTCATCTTCTGGCACTTCTAACCCAGGCCAACCGTACCACTGGAAGGTGGTGGTTTTGGACAGGCCACTTAATCCGGTGACGAGACCACCTGAAGACATGGAGAACTCGTATTTGCCGCCATCAGAGCGACGAATGGTGATGGGAAGCCGATTCGACACAATCAGGAGGCGAGATTCGCCCGGCGGGGAGGGTTCAATGGATGGCATTGGATATGTCTGATGAGATGAAGATATGGAATTCAAAAAGGACGATATACTATGAGTACAGGCACAGAGGCTGAGGGGGTAAAGACAAAGGCAGTCAGAATGGCCGAATGGAGCGATAAGAGACAAGTGGAGAGGGACCGGAATGTGACTTAATGATAGCGAATAACGATGGAGAACCTCAGGCATTCCACTGCACCGATCAGGCAGTCCGTGAGTTTCTTGTATAGCCCAACCTTCCCTGCTTTTCTTCCGCCTTCTTTCTCTCTCTCCCACTTCTTCGCTCCCCTTTCCACGCCACTCGTCCTGATTCTTATTCTCTTTCATGCCCCTCCCGTTGGATTCCATTGGTTTCTGTCCGACGTCTCCGTAGCCTGTCGAATAGAATGGGCATGAACAACACTAGGGATGGCTCTTAGCGCCCTGGACAACTTAATTGACTGCGGATCAAGCCGGGACCACCTCAACGTCACCACTACGGAGTACTTTAATTGAGTTGCAAATAGATCAACAGCGCCGTCAGATAAGTGAGTCCGTCGGTTGATCTAGTATCTTCCTTTCTCGGGCGGACTGTTGTTCTATGATGGTGGCGTATCTCTCAATGTGAACAAAGTCCAATGGCCTCAATTCCTTCAGATTCCATCTCACCCCTCTCCCCTCCCTGCCTGCGCCCAATGCTCGATGACTTCTTGGATGCCCAGAAGGATGCCGAAATAGCGCACCCCTCCTGTTTCCTGTTCTTCTCCTTCCCCGCGAAAAGCCCAGAAGGTTCTTTTTCTCTCGCTTTCATATGCTTCAATATAAGCTCGCAGGTTTCCACGGACCAATGATCCATGTCACCCTGCCGTGGTTCGTTTGCATTCTCTCTATTGAACAGCATGTCTGACTGCCCGTCGGAGCTTTCAGGATCCTACTCTACCTCATCCGATAGGACTTAATATCTCGCTGTCTGGCTGCCTCCGTCCTCCATCGCCAACCCCGTCAGCAGGAACAACAAAGTCTCCCTTGATCCGAGTGACACAGCCAGGCCCATCGGTCACCCCATCGCAACTACAGGCTACATCTACTTCTGCCAACTCACCGCATGTCATGTATCTTCGCAATTGATACATAATCTACCATCCAGCTCCCTGACCTTGGACATCTCACATCGTCTCATAACACCCATCTAACCAATGACGGTCTTCGTGGTCTCGCTGTATGTTCCCCCTTCCCCAATTCCTCATCCGACAGCCGCTGACCTTCCCTCATAGTTTCCTTCCCTATACCATTGACTTCCAAGCTACCGAGCTGAGGCATGCTCGGCGCAAGTCGTCGACCAGCCAGTCCATCGATGCTGACCGGGTTGTCGGTCGACTAGCAGAGTCGCATCGGAAAGGCCATAAGAAAAGCATCAGCCTCTCCCTGACACCCGGTGCGACGACCGAGGATGAGAGGATTTTCAAATCATACGTCTCTCACGCCGCCGGTGAGCTTGCGGCCGCCGACGACCCCAACGGACCTGGTCCCAGTGATCCTCGCCCGATTTCGTGGGGTCGCAGTCGCAAATTCAATCAGCCGCGCTCTAAGGCGTCTATTCCCCCGGAGGCATCAATTCTCAGTCGACCAGACCCCAGCGATGACTTGGTCCCAACAATGCCCCCATTTGTGGAGAATGCGCTGGTAACTCCAGACTCTGAAGAGGACCATGGGAGCCCGCGCGCCTTACTCTCCGACGACTGGGTGGTGAAGGCAGCAGAACAAGGCAACGGAGCTTTGCGCAATGCAGTCAACGCAGCTGAAGAGATCGGACTGCTCCCGGACAAGATGTGGGTCGGTACTTTGGGCATGCCTACCGACTCGCTCAAAGATGAGACGCGTGCTAGCATTGCGGAGACTCTCGAGGATGAGTTTGAGTCGCTTACTGTTTTTGTCGGCGATAATGAATTCGAAGGTCACTACGCGCACTTCTGTCGTGCGGTCTTGTGGCCGGCCTTCCACTATCAGATGCAAGAGAGCCCCAGACATACAGAATATGACGACTACTCGTGGAAGCAGTATTTCAAAGTCAACGAGGCGTTTGCAAACACCATAGCTGCCCACTGGCGCCCTGGTGATAGTATCTGGGTCCACGACTACCATCTTCTGCTTCTGCCGTCTTTGCTCCGCGAAAGATTGCCACAAGCAGAAATTGGCTTCTTCATGCATGCTGCGTTCCCATCCTCTGAAGTGTTCCGGTGTCTGAACCCGCGGAACGAACTACTCAACGGTCTTCTGGGTGCAGATCTCATTGGATTTCAGACCGAGGAATACTGCTACCACTTCCTCCAATCATGCAGTCGACTTCTCAAGTTAGAAGTGTCTGTCGACGGCGTCCGACTGGCACGTCGTTTCATTCATGTGAAGAACCAACCCATGGGAATTGATACCAAGGCCTTGGATGTGCTGCGTGAGGCGACTGAGGTCCAGGATTGGATAGCGAACATCGGCTCACGGTACAAGGGCAAGCATCTCATAGTCGCGCGTGATCGACTGGACGCACCTGGTGGCATCAAACATAAGCTCTTGGCTTATGAGTTGTTCCTGAAGAAGTATCCAAAGTGGAGAGATAACGTAAGCCCATCCCTTTTTTCAAGAGAAGTTACACGCAATTCTGACAGTGCTAGGTCGTTCTCATCCAAGTCGCCTCGACGTCAGAGCTACCGGAACTCGAAGTCGAAGTCTCGAAGATTGCCATGAGAATCAACTCCGCTTATTCGACGCTTACCCACCAGCCGCTAGTCTTCCTTCGACAGGACATCAGCTACTCCCAGTTTTTGGCGCTACTCAGCATGGCCGAAATTTTCATGGTGACCAGCCTGAGAGAGGGCATGAACCTGACGAGCCACGACTACCTCCACTGTCAGGATGGCAAACTGACGTCGCAGCGCCATGGCTCTCTGATCCTTAGCGAGTTCACGGGAAGCGCGTCCATCTTTCATGGTCACGAGCTCCTGGTCAATCCATGGGATTTCAAGGAGGTAGCCGATGCTATAAACGACGCGTTGGAGATGTCACCGGAGAAGAGACGGCACAACTGGGAATTCCTGCTCGAAAGAAAAGCCCCGTACACCGCGGTTGCCTGGTGTAACTCCTTCCAATCGGCACTATCCAAAGCCCACAGCTTGCAACTTTCCCGTGAACTCCACCAGGTCTCACCTCTATCTGTCCCAACCCTGAAGGAGGCTTACGAACAGTCAGCCTCAAGGCTGTTCTTCCTTGAAGACGAAGGGACCGTCACAAATCCAGGGTCCAGCCCGTCCAACGACTTAGTGCACGTGATCGAACGTCTCCTCCTCGACCCCAAGAACCAAGTCTACGTGACCAGCAGCAGGAGTCCGGAGCAGATGGAGACGCTCCTCGCAGGCCTCGCAGACCGGGTTGGCTACATCGCCGAGAATGGCTGCTTCAAACGCGAGATTGGATCTCCCCACTGGAAAACCCTCGTTGATCTGGAGAAGGCCAAGGACTGGCGAAAGGGCATCCGCAAAGTGATCCAATACTACCACGAGAGAACCCAAGGCAGCCATATGGAAGAACGCCGCTGTCTGCTCAATTTCTCCTACCACCAGGCGCTCGATCCCGAAGTCGCCGCCCGCCAGGCGTCCGATCTCGCAGACCAAATCAATGGCTCCCGCGGCAGCGAGGCCATCCGCGTGGTCCTCACCGAGGGTACCGTCAGCGTCGAGCCCCTGGACGTGACCAAAGCCAAAGCGGCTGAAGCCATCGTCGAACAGCTCTCCCGGATCCCGGACTTCCTGTTCGTCGCCGGTGGCGCCCGCGGCGACGAAGCCCTGTTCCGCTGGGCTAATCGCCTCCAGTCAGCTAAGCTAATCCCCAACGTCACGACGCTCACCGTTGGCGCCCACGCCACCGAGGCCAAAGCAGTGCTGCCCAACGACATGAGCGTTGCAACCGTCGTCGGCGCTCTGTGCTCCTCGCCGACAATCAAGGCGAAGACCGGAGAATGTCGAGATTGTCAGCCTCCGGTGCTGGACGGAAAGACTCCCGCTCCCTAAATGGGCTGTGCTTGCGCTCTCCTTCCCGATTATCCGGGCTGTGAATCTGGCCTAATTCCCTATTCTCCTGCTTGCAGCCTTGCCTTGCGCCCATGTATCTTTCTGCCCTCCGAACCCTGTACGTTTGATGCCCTCATGCGCCCCCCCTGTCGTTCATGTTGACCATACGTTTGATGCACGTGTAATATTCCCAGACATCCCATTCATCTGCGTACTATTCCACCTTCGGTCTTGACTCAAGTTGTACGTATACCGACGAAGCGTGGATAGCGCCGAATGAGGTAGTAATTTCCCTAGAGGCTTAGACAGATGGAGAATTCAGTAAAGGGTTTAATCTATTAGATATTGATCCAGGATTTATTAAATTGTTTATTCCCTGTTGCCAGGGACTATAACAGACGTCATTGTAAATATTGGCATTTCGCTAGTAGACTAAACAAGTTATTACCTGCAACAAGCACATTCCACTTCCCAAACAAGTGGCGGATGCGCTGTCCTCACATCCCACTCAATGCAAGTCGGGTGAGGCTCATGAAGTATTTCGACATAAACAACACTGCCGACAGAATGAAAGCTAATTCAACATGGATAGAAAGGTAGTGGTCGAGAGCTGCATTGCGCCAAAAACATCAAACGTATGCGTGACTCAAAAAGTCTACCAAAACAAGAACCCCCCGAATAAGCCACCGGCGAGCCAGAAAGACATCTAACGAATCATAAAAATTTGTCATCATATACACCTCATCCTACGCCAATGCCGAACAGCCGAACGAAGACGAGATATTCCGGAGCCGATCCACGGACGGATGTCCATTGATTCTCCGCCTGAACAGACAGAATGAGATAGGGAAGACACGAGTAGTATTCTACGCCCCATCCTTCGGTGGAGACGGGCCAGTTCCAGGGGAGATAAGTGTGGGTGCTACCCGTCTCTTCTTCGGCTGTTGCTCCTGGGGGGCTGCAGAGCTCTGATCTTTAGAGTCCTCCTTGTCGGATTCGCCTTGTCGCTTGCCCAACACCGTGTTGCTGGTAGCACTTGCTCCACCTTGAGAGACGACAGACATGGGCGTTTGTGGAGGCGTCGTGAGAGGAAGTGTGGGGGGCTGCGAAGAGTGAGTCGCCGTTACTAGAGGCACTGATCCGAGAGTCGGGGTAGGATTGTTTATGACAGTTCCGCTTTGTTGTGACGGAGCCGATATGGGATTTGATGAAACAGAATTGGATCGTGCCGGGCTGGCAGGGGGTGCCGGTGTGGTGCTGCTAGGAACAGCAGTAGTTGTCACCTTCATAGGCGCAGTAGTAGGAGCCTGGTTTGGAGGTTGTGCGCTAGACGCCGAGGCCTGAGCCGCCGATGCGGGACTATACGGTTGACCCAATTCCCCAGGTGCGAAAGCAAGCGTCGAGCAGAACCCGTCAGATGAGCTCATTATTAATGTTAACCCGTCGTGCGACCTGATACTATTAGCATGCGCCATTCAAATAGAAATCGACAAACATACCACGTCAAATCTGTGAATGTGGCAAAGTGAAGATTGCTGACCACGCATATCGGTGTTTGCTGTTGGGTATCGTACACCATTACAGCATCCTGCGTGGCGACAGCATACACTATGCGATATGGCAAAGAGAAGACGGGTGCAGGGGACGGGGCGGAGGAACTGTCATCTTTCGAGGGCTGGCTGCTCCTTGACGAGTCATTCGCCGCATTTGTCAACGGTGGTTCCATTGAGGGACGTTCGGTTGAAGATTTGACGACTGGCTCAGGCAGAGAAGCGAAAGATTCTTCGCCGGAAGAAGTATCAAGGGTGATATGGCGGGCAGGCTGAGGGGCCTGACGTAGGGTGTAGTAAATCGGAGAGCATTTGACTGCAACTGATGGTTTCTTATGGCCCGGGAGATGGGAGATGGGCGGTTTGTTGAAACCCGCTCGGGTGTAGATGTAGACTGTGTTGATAATTTCGTCGGTGGTCTTCGCCGGATCCGTTGCGGAGACATGAGTTGTCTTATACTGACCGGCCGGGGTGAACAGTAAGCTACCGTCTGGAGCAAATGTCAATCGCCGGAAGAAAGATGTGAAAGTCTCATTGGCGTAGATGCTGGCATTCTTGACCCCGAGCCCGCTCAGCACCCCCGGGGACGGTACTTCGAGGGGTTTGACTGCAGGCAACGGTAATGAAGGGGCTGGCGAGGCAGAGCGGCGGATCGACGGAGAAGACCCAAATGAGGACCGACGGCTATGAGATACCGGAGGGGGGTCCATGGGTAGATTCGAAGTCATTGGGGTCCCTGGCGTTGATGGAGCTGGGGAGGTGATGGCCACAGAGCTGCTGGGAGGTGGCTGAGACCGGATTGAAGGGTCTGGAGGCGCCGGGCTACTGGATGAAATGCGTTTGGCTGGTAGGTCCATCTTAAGAAACTTGCCATGAGACGTGAGGGTGAATTGGCCGTCTTTCGTTTTCAGGCTGTAGATGTGAACTGAGCGATCCGACGATTGGGTTGCGACGAATTCGTTGAGAGGATCCCACGCCACGCCTTGTACATAATGTGAATGTTCTGCGATCTGCCGGACCATTTGGCCTGAATGTTCGACGGTTATGAGCAAGTGTGTTTAGGAGGGAAACAGAGCAGACGGGAGGTATGACTGACCAGTTTGCGCATTGTAGATACGAGTAATGTTATCCATGCTCCCGGTGATAATAAAAACGCCATCTGGGGACCAGGCAAGGTCGTAGATTTCAGCACCTGACGAGCGGCACATGTGCTTCACTCGCCATGTCTCTTTATCATCCGATCGGTCCTCTCCGAGGCCAGGCTGCGTTTGTAATTCCGACGGTACCCAAAGGAGGACATTGCCATCATCCCCAGCGGATGCCAGCATCTCACCTGCAAATTGTCAGAAAAGTCCGTGAGACCAGACCGAGGCAGTTTCACCTTTGGGGCTGAACCGAACAACATTGACGGCTTGCGTGTGTTTCACTAGTGTACTCAGATACGTGACGGTTCGTTCTTCGCCAGTCGAATCCACTCTCCACAGCTATTTTTCTTGCGTCAGAAGGTCGGCGGAAAGCACCAAGGGGTAACAGGGGAGGAGCATCAAGGTGACGGATTATGGATGAGGGGGTCGTACTCGAACATTGTTATCGCTGTCAAAGAACGGTATTAGCACACCAATCGCTCCTCTTAAGCTATCAACCAGAAACATGAACAACATACTTTCCAGCCGTAGCCAGACGGCCTTTTCCATTGGGATCGAAGTGAACCGAGTAAATGGGTGCATTGTCGTTATGCCAGGCGATGAGCAATGGTGTGGCCTTCATGCTGAGAGCGGGAGCTCAATCGGCTCCCTAGGCGAACTTGATAGCAGAGCGAGCAGGCCTTCAATCCAAAATGAGTCCGATACAGGCGACGAAGACGCAGTGGTCGTGTTGAAAGTCAGGATAGGCGTGGAATGACCGTCGCGGACGTCGCGGTGGAGGATCTGGTGTCGCCAAGGGATCACGGGACAATGAGAGGAAAGAGGGGGGAGAAGATGGGATGGAAGAGAGGAAAGAGAGGGCGAAGGGAAGGGGGTGAGGTCGAAGGGCGTTTCAAAGGGGGATAGCGGGAGATGAAAGAATGAATGAATGAATGAATGAAGCAGCCGAAGCGGAAGTGGTGATGTCGACGCTTTTTGTCCTTCCCGCGTCTTTTGCTTGCTCTTTTGGGATCAACGCGCCCGGCGAATGAGAGGGCGTCTGGCTGTCAGCATCTCCTGAACACCACCACAATGGACAATGAACAATGGTTATATTAGTGTTTTACTAGGTCTTAGGATGGTTCGGATAGTCTGATAGATTCTGTCGAGTTGGAATTCTATCGCCAAGTCTGGACGATAGTTGAGGTAGATGGAGTAGATCATCAACATCAAACACATGGGAACACAAGATTGAACATTACTGACACAAAACACCTCTAATAGACAATCGTCATAATAATACATAGAAAAAAGACCATCCCTATTCCCTGCCTCCTATCCTCATGTCACCCAGCGACCCATCGTCTCACCAAACCAACTCACGGCCTTGTCTCGTCGTTTCTGTCGCGCATCCTCCTGCGTCTTCATAAACGGACTGGCCTCCTGGGCGTACAACCTCTGCTGTTCAATTTGCGCATTATGCGCCCGGATCTCCAGCTCCCGTTCGTGCGGCGTCAATTGTTCCAGAGGTTTCGACGGTTTGAATCCGGCGGGAATCGTCTCGCCCCCGGGGATTTCCAGATCACCCGATGCAGGCTTTGCCTGAGGGTTGAAGAGCGATGTCAGCGGTGGTGGCGTCGCACCCGCTGCCCGAGCTTCCTCAACGCGCTTCTCATAGTCCAACATCTCGTGGTAGAGTTTATCGGCGTGCATCTGGATTCGTTCCTCCCGCTCTTCGTCCCAGTCGAACGCAGCCGCGTATCCCAATGCCTGGAGGAATTTCTACCCGCTTGAATTAGCATACATCTTCAATCCGCTATAGACATCACAACGATCGTCCACTTACAGCTTGCGTCGTAAAGCAACGAGAGAATGTCCCGTTCTCTTCGGAACACATAGTCGCACGAGACTTCAGCTGTTTCCGCCAGTTGCCGGTCTGAAAGCACAGGGTCAAGGCTTCATGCTCCAATGCGCAGTTCTCCATCGCGGCGCGGTGCACAGTGTCATTGTGTTGCTTGTACTTCTCAATCACCCGCTCAGCACCCTTCAATTCGGCCGCTTCATCCTTGGGCGGCTTGTAGGTCTTCCAGAGATGTGCGTAGCGTCCATCGGGAAATAGTGAGGCGGAGGGGACGGAAGGCTGTGAGGGTGCGTCGGCGTCGGCGGAACCAAATTGCTGCGCCTGCGCATCTACCGGCTTAGAAGAAGAGGCGGGAGGAGTCTGCGAGGAGGGTATCGAGGTCGGGACGTATTCTTTGGGAGCTTCATTCTCAAGATATTCGCGGAGACCCGGATCAAGCTTCTTGACCGGGTCGTCCTTGTTGGAATTGCCCCAAAACCAGCCCATGGGAGAACAGCAAGGGTGAGGGGACTTGGATGTGGATGAGGCGACGAAATAAGGGTCTAGACGAGATGCGACTGTGTAGATAAAAGATTGAGGTCATGAACGACTGTGAAGAGAAACGTGCGGAGAACGAAAGAGTTGGCCGGATAGCCGCTAAACCGCATTTGGTGGGGGGAGCCATATCAAACATAACTACTGCGACTGACACGCTTCCTCGTCACCATCAACCTTCCCTCCTCCTCTAGAATTTCTCTCTATTCCGCTCCTTACCCCTTCCTGCGCGTGTTTCTGCGCGTGAAGCTCGCCAAAGCGCCGCTTCTCGATCATGGCTTCCAGTGTGTCTCACATCCCCCGCTTGACTCGCGTGCAAACTAACATGGTGAAGATCGAGAGGAGCGGCTGCAGATGCGGCAGCGCGGAGCAGCGTACGCGCCCCTCGCACCCCTCGAATAACCTCGATAATGGGATAGAAATCTGATTGCTCATACAGGTCTCGTCACATCAAACAGGTAGACTTCGGGTTTTCCTTCGGGTTGGCACCTGCGCCCACAGGACTCCCCGAGTCCGCCGATGCTGATTTTGGCATCGCTACCGGTCCTCCCGTACCACCACAGCCTCCCTCAGCGCCGGAAACTATACACTCAGAGAAGAAAGACGCGGCATCGCCCGATCCAGCTCCCGCGCAACGAACCCCCGGAAGCGCGCGTAATGCGCTCCCCGAACGCCCATCGACGTTCGACATTCCCCTAGATGAGCCGACAGATCATGGGCGCAGCAGTAAGAGACGGAAGATCGGTACGTGCAGAGTAATTCCCTTCGGAAATTACTTCACTCTAATATGGTAGACTCGCCAAATCTAGGTTCGAGGTCCTCCTTAGGTCGCGACGGTTCCCAGCGTGAAACCCAAGAATGGCAACCCCTCCAGAATGGCGCCCAGTCGGCTACCCCAGCGCTTTCTCCGGGGAAATTAGTACGCGGGCCTTCTTCTGCGCCCACCGATCAGGATGGACCCCAATTACCGAAGCAAGCCCCCAAGACCACTGCTCCCGCGTTTCCAGACGCTACAGTGCAGCAACAGCCACTCGCGGACAAGCCGTCGGATACAAACAATGCGAAACAAAAGTCTCCAGTTCGTCAGCCGGACGCGAACGAACTAAACGGTGCCGGTCCACGGAAAGGGGATGGGGGCAAGCGCAAAGGACGAGGGTCAAGCACAGACAAGATCTCTCCTCCGCGAGCCGTCGCACGTGCAAAGCCTGTCGGAGAGGACTCTCGAGGACCTCCGTCACAAGCGATACCACCAGAAAACCCACTTCCGTCGGCGTCCGGATCAGCATTCCCTGGTTCTGATGAAGAGCCGATCCAAAGACAAGCTGGTCCGCCGAAACGAAAGACCAGCGATCGGAAATCGCTTGAACAGAGGAGGGCTACAAAGCAGCGACCGAAGATTGACAAGAAGCCATCGCTGGACAAAGTTGTCGATAATGAGGAGACGAACAGCATACCTGAGGATGATGTCACAGGCACTGAGGATCGGATGCTATCTCAAAAACAGAAGACCAACAAACCAGAAAAGCGCGCCGGACGCGCTGGTAAAAAGGCTTCTCTGGCAAGTGAACCGGTAGAAGAGACATCACCGCCTGTTGGCAAGGGCAAGAGAAAGCGGAGAGAAGTGGAACAGACACAGACGCAAGTAGAAGAACAGGAACCTGAGCATGAGTCGCAGCCGACTGCCAAGGGTAAGCGGAAGCAGAAACAATCAGAGCTAGCACAGGCAGCCGAAGAGGAGCAGGAACCCGTATCACAGCCCGCAGGGAAAGGGAAGAGGAAGCGAAAAGAAGTGGAACAACATCAAGAAGAGCAGGAGCCGGAGCCTCCACGATCCAGGGATAAAGGCAAGAGGAAACAATTGGAACAGGAGCAGGAACCTGAACTGCAACCCACCGGCAAAGGTAAGAAGAAGCAGAGACAAGCTCCAGAACCAGAGCCAGAACAGGAGGAGCCCGAGCAAGATGGCGATGCAGAGCCGTCTCATGCTTCTCAACGCCGTCGTGGTGGTCCATCAAAGTCAAAGGATGATATGAGGACGCAGCTTGAAGAGCGTGAGCTCGAGGATGGGGCCGAGGGCGAGCGCACAACCCGGACCACCAGAAAGCCCCGACAACCTCGCGGAGAAACAGTCCCGGTTACAGTACATCGTCTTGTCAACGTCGGCTCCCTCACGGGAGCTTCTCAAGCCGAAGACTCTTCTGGCGAGGAGGAATCTGCCGACGAGCTGGCAACGACGCAGAATACCAAGCTACCCAACCGGGGCGGCGTGAACGCCGCAGACGTGTTGGGCCAGATCTGCCGCGAAACGCTGGAGAAGACGCTGAATACATTGAAGAACGGAATCACGAGTGAGACGAACGCCGCGCGGCGCGCCGAGTGGACGCGCAAAAAGAAAGCCGTGGAAGCATTTGGCACGGAACTCGAGGGCCGTCTTTTCGAATTGAGCGAGATGCTCGACAGTAATTTCGAGCTGGGCGTCAAGCTGAAGAAGGCCAAGCGCGAGATGATGGACATGCGCAGCCGGCTGTATCAGATCCGGAAAGAGAGAGAAGGAGTTGCACTGCAGATGGATGCAGTGCGTCGGAAACACTCTGATGAAGAAAGCACCCGAATAGTATGCACTCGCGAATCCTTCTGACGTACATCTCAGCTAACTACTGCAGGCCCGCACCACCATTAACAACTCCCTCCATAGTCTGGACCTGGCCCTTGAGCGCAGCCAGAAGCCCGACGACAACGCTTCCTCCGATCATTCTCCGACCGCTGGGCTGGAGTTTATGCTCCGCAGCGTGGCGGAGACTGTCAGTTCCAGGGCACCTGGAGCGCAGGGCGGTCTCCTCAACCAGATCAAGTCGTTCAACGCGCAACTGGAGGCTGCTGCGCGGAGACTTGAGAGTAGTTCGTGAATTTTGGCTTTCTGTTGAATACCCATTTGTTTTGCGGTAGTCGAGTGACGAGCAATGATGATTACTGAATTTCATTCATTTCATCGTAATGGGACTCGCTATGCCGAGTAATATCTACAACAGTATGAATTGCAACCCTATCTGTGCCGATCGATGATCTACATCCCAAAGACTGTCCGCAGCACCACAACTTCAATGCTTGTACTGCACACCGTTAGTACTCAATTCGCCCAAAACAAAGGTAACTTACCCTAAATTCCAAATTCTGCTTGTCGGTCAGATCCAGGAACTCCGAGTTCTCCTGGTGTTCCAGACCCTGGGCAAGGGCATCTCGTCTGCGATTCTCCCAAATGTAGTAGGCCTTGAGAATGAGGACGAAGACGATAGCCACCGAGACGGTGGCGACGATTGCAATCTTAGCGGGGATATAGTCCGGCTCGTCCTCAGTGCGAAAGGTCAACGGGCCGAGTATATTCCCCAGACAAAAGGCCATCAGCACGATAGCGTTCATGGCGACCTTCTTGGTATGCCCGGCGACATTCGCACCAGCTATCGAGTACATGACCGGCAGGGCGGACCCAACACAATTAGTGAGGTAGTTGCCAGCGAGCTTCGCAGCCTGGCCCTTTGCAAAGGCCATGAGACACGCACCGAGCAGGCCAGTAGCCAATACAGCAACAAGACAGAGACAGCGCTGGTCGAAGCGGCCGGCAGTGTAGGTGGCGGCGAAGATGCTGAGGAGGCTGACAACGCCGCCAGGGATGGTCAGCAGCTGGGTCTGCTTGGTGGTGAAGCCGAAGTTCTTGATGAGGAGGGCGGAGAAGCTGCTGATGGCGCCGTTGGGCACGTTCATCGCCGTCACGATCACCGCGATCAGGTACGTCTGCGGGTCGCGGAACACCTCCGCAAACTGCTCCCGCTTGAACTGCTTGTTCTCGATGCCTGTGCGGTTGGAGCGCAGCCGCTCCACGGCGATGAGCTTCTCGCGGTGGCTCAGCCGCGACTTCATCGGGTTGTCTGGGAAGAATATCATTACGATGATGCCGACGGCGATGGTCAGCAGCCCGAAGATCAGGAACATCACCTGCCACGAGCGGAACTCGTCGCCCGTGTAGAAGAGGAGCCCGAAGGCGACGAGCGCGCCGATGATGCTGCCTGACCCTGTGCCCAGGTACCAGAATCCGATGCGTTTGGGTTGTTCTGTCGGGGTTAGAGGTAGCTGGGTTGGGGGAGTGAGTGTTGACCGTACCGTCTCTTTTATACCACATGGAGGTGATGAGAATTAATCTGGCCAGCGTTAGCGGCGCCTTGCTTCTGGTCGTGGGAGGCGTACGATGGAGCGACGGCGCTTTCGAAGCAGCCGAGTAGAACGCGAAGGGCGATCAATCCGGGGTAGTTCTTCGCCACGCAGTTCAAAGTGGTCAATAGACCCCAGAGGGTGACTAGAGGCCATCAGTTCATGTATAGCCCAGATGTTCAGAGTTCATGGCTTCTACCGTTCATGCCCAGGTACTTGGCCGTCGGAAGCCGCTGCATCAGATAACCGGTTGGGAATTCGAAAAAGAGGTACGACACGTAGAAGACAAGGGCGAGATTCGAGAACTGATTCGTCCGCATGCCCGTGTCTTCTAAGAAACCCATGATGGAGGCATAGTTGACTGCGTTGGTCAGTTTTTACCAAGGGAAGGCATCGAAAGTCCACGAACTCAGAATCTTGTCCTGATATTGGAGGTAGTACACTGCCCACATCATAGGGACGATCATCCAATCGATCTTGCGAATCAGGCTTCTCTCTTCTTCTTCCGAGAAGGTGACTGTTTCCTCGGAGCAAAGGAAATCGAGGGCCACATCGACTTTGTCAGAGGCGATTGGACTCGGCTTTTCCGCCTCGATGTCGACTGTTGTTTCTGACTTTCCCATTGCGATGATGGTCACAATTCTGGAGATTCATCTATCGGGTCATGCTGAGACCCTGGCGAGAGGGGTCTTCCGCTTTAAATCTCTACATCTTCTGATAAGTTCGAAGATACAACTTCCAGAAGCTACTCCAACCTTGATAACGAATCCGCAAACATGGAGACTGCATGGATTGCTAAGGAAGAAGTCATAAGTCCTGTCTTGGTGGATGATTAAGATGACATCCCGCCAATGGACAGGCGAAGAGCGCAGTGAATTGCCGGCGGACGCAGCCGCCTTGATCTGGCGTTGGAGAAATGCCAACGGCGGGCTGATAACGACGATAAAAGGTTATCACGGCACGTTGATCGTGCCCAAAGGAGCAGGTCTATAGATTAGGCCGCCGCTAAGAGGAGGACTTATCAACCCCGCACAAAAGGCGACAGGCAACCTGCCCTGCTATCAGGGAGATATGGAATCATCTCCAAGCGGCCACCGGCCGACGCTGTGAGTTGGAGAACGCAAGTCGCTAGCCATGGCGATTGGGGTCATTCGTTGGAACTGCTGAAGTGAAATCCTTCGTGTGATTAGAAGCCTGCCAGTGCTGACCTCGCACATATGCGCGTATATGTCTGCGGTCTGCCCGTTCCGGTCATTATCCATGTTGCTGAGAGCACTCAGATAGTACCCCGCAGACTCGTCGGTTCAAGCCGAAGGACGGTACACCCTGATGACGGTTCACGGCCAGCTCTAAATTGAGACCGGGAAACGACATACTGGTCATGGTTAGTACGCTGTCCCATATTCAGGGACGGGTCACGGCACACACGAGAAACCATACGTGGGAAGGACAAAGCGCAAAGCGCAGAGCAAGGCCAAAAGAATGGTCCTGTAGGATATGGGGTGGGCTGAAAACAAGCAACGGGAGGATAAAAAGCCCTCCTCCAGGCACTGGACAGATCCGCAGTACCGTGGAAGCTTGAAAGAGCCTAGACGGGCTCGACGGTGCTCCAGTGGGACAGAAGGATAGTTGTCTGTGATCACCAGCTTCCATGCTGAATGTTGGCTGGACCGAGAGGGGTTCAGTATTGATGGTGTATTCCCCTCACCACCAACGCCCAGTAGATCCATCACCAGAAACCTGGCGCGGTGATGGTGCGGAGCTAAGGAAGCCTGAGACTGAATTTGTGCCGTCTTTGTCCTTCTATGCTAGTATTCACGAAGGGTCTAACAGCTTGACCGCTTTTTCCGCCTCGTCAATGTAGTACTTCGTCGATCCCTCTCCACCAGGCTAGGTACATACCCGACAATTCCGAACGGCTCAACAAACAGATGGAGACATCTTGATAGTCGCAAACACTGGGTCTTGGGTCCAGCACTAGCACATCTGGCCGTGGAGACTGGGGTCAGCTTGCAGGATGGGATGGTCAGCTGGTGGAGGTGATCTGCGATAGTGTCTACATGTGCATGTCTGTATACTGTAACGGTGTTCCATGATCTACCAGTCCTGGACAGAAAGCTCTACTGGGCCTGAGTAGCAAAATAGAGGGTATATACCTTAGGGTGTATGTTATATACTACCTATTTATATTGACGGGTATTGAATCTTCATTTGGCTAGATAGAGGTTTGTTCGAGATGAATTCACCTATGACTCTTGCCTTGCCTTCTGTCTTGTTCGCGCTTGTTTCGGAGCTGACATTGCTTCTATCGTTGGTCAAGAAGTGGTCAATATCATGCTCCAAGAAGGTGATTTCATCATCGAGAATGGGGGTATCGCTGACAACCACGAGAAAGGAGAGGCAGAGCAAGAAAAGTGCCTTGAGTAAGGTGGGCACGAGGGTGTTTCTCACAGAGTAGTGAAGAGAAAAAAATGTCAAAGTTGGATGGACGTTAAGAATCTGAGCAGCAGCTTTATTATATATGTATATACATTTGACGTTGGGAGAACAATCATCTCAAGGCAGCCCTCGTTGATAGTTGATCTTCCTACTCCGTACAGTAATATTGAATGTATGGTAGAATCGGCCAGTATGTTGCATTTTGCTTTTTCTTTTGTTTCGCCATGTTGACACCAGGCCAAGCACATTATGGTACATGTCAGATCAATCGCGCATGTAAACTATATCGTGTTCGAGTTGATCGGTATGGATCAGCAGGGTCAGTGATCGCTTCAATAACATAATAAATACCCAGAACTCATGCTGAATTTGCTGCGGGCATACTGCTTCGTCTGCATTTTCGCAGTCTACTACTACAGACCTACATTACCCAGCTGGGCCGAGACCCCGAGTCATCTCTTCTAATGACGGTGTAGGATTGCTGATATATATTAGCCACAATTGGCCCCAAAACGGTGATACCACGTGCTACCTACCATCTTCGTGTAGTCCCTACAAGAGAGATGATCAGTTATTATATAGCTTGCTGTCAAACAGCACAGTCTCCCCTGAATGCACTACATTGCATATCCCTGCCTGCGTCAGATGAAGTCCGTTCTTCAACTATCACATTGATGCGGTCGTTGTGTTTAGTTTATTGGAATATATAATCTAGCATAGGCGTCGGTACCCCTTGTTCCGTGATCAGCTCAATGCACTAAAGATGTGGACCACACGATAATAAAAAAGAACAAGGACAACACAATGTGATGAAAATCGAATTCTGCATGCATATAGGTACTGTGCGTGAGTGAACACAAGCAAAAAAGAAAAAAAATTGACTGAGACGGGACTCGAACCCGCAACCGCTAGTACCGAAAACTAGCGCGCTACCATTGCGCCACCCAGCCATTTGCCACTGACAGTGTAAATTGTCAGTGGGACATATACGAGGTAATCAAGACGGAAGCCCGCAACAGCTTCAACTCGGACGACGTCCGCAACTGGTGCTATGCTAGTTGATGTGTTGTCTCCGCAACAATGCGTACTTTCTAATGGTGCTGTGCGTCAACAAAGCGACCGGCGTCATACGATCGCCCACGCAGACCACCCTGCCAATCATCAAATTCCGCCACCATCTCCGCACGCCAGGACCACAGGCAGCAAACCCAAGGAACTATCGAATATCGTACGCCGACCGACCGACCGACCAGTGGGCCCCGAACTCTTGGGTTCCTGTTTTCTCTCCAGCACAAAACCTGCTCCTACCTACTATAGAGATTCCGCTCCCCCGAACCGAAATCAACCGGCCTTGGAACTGGAGCCCGCCCAGCCTGGTCTCCTCCCCAATTCGGTCGGATTCTGCGCCAACGAAATTGGACAGGGTCCGATGGGGCTCCGGACATTCCCCAGATCCCGACTCCAGATTTCTCACTGGTTGGGGGAGGCGAATAGGTCCCGGGTTGGTGGGAGGTGAACCACGTGCACTGCGTCTTTGCCTGGATATATTTCGACTATTGAATTGGGTTGAAATTTTCTCGGTAGATACCTGGGGATATGGAGTAGGTATGTACTGCGTATGTATGGGAAATTCACGCCCAGCTTTCATGTTTACGCCGTGCTTGGACCGTAGGTAATCCGGTATACGCCCCGTCTTGCACTCTTCGAGATAGATGCATCTCATCATCAACAGCCGAGAGACGAGTAGGGCTGTCGATCCCCCTCATCCCGTGACTGCATGCATCGATGCCCAGTGGCTTTGTGCTGTCGAGGAGGTGAGAGTGCGGAGAGCCGGTGCAATCAATCACATCACTCGCGGGAAGATCAGCTTGGCCTGTCGTCAGGACGAGCTTGCGAACCTCATAGTACGGAGGAGTATTCTCGTAGTACAAGATACTGTAACGGGACTGAACTGAATCAGCGAGACGGCCGGTACGGAGGATAGTGCAATCGAAAAAAGGGTCCAGCAGACTTCGATCATCTCCACGTGGAGTCGCCCGTCCAGCAGCCTTATTCCTTCGATCCGGAGAAACGGAGCTGGACAGAATAACCTCGGGGTAGATCAAACTCAACCCACGACGGCGCTCATCGCATTACATCATGCCGACCGTGTTCTGGGAGGATGCCTGTGGTCCAAAATTGGTTACCGGACGCAACTCTTCCCCACGATCTACGGCGTACAGTGCTGATGATGGAGGATCTACAACGTGCAGGCGAGGGAGGGTAGGTACAAAGGTAGGTAGGTTGGTAGACTTTTCCGGATGCCGTGTCGCCGTACTCCGGACATCCGCGCTCCCGGGCGGTTCCAACAGGAACTCGCCGATTCTCGTTCTCGAGGTACAGGGCCAAGCGCTGGTGGCTGTACGAAGGATTTTGCCAAGGGGGCTTCAAGAAATGGTAAGTTGAAGGCGGTCGCGGCTGGAACCTTGGCCTGCGGGTGGAAGGGCTTATATTGTCGACACCACACTCCCGCCCTTATAGTGGTAGTACATAAGTAGGTGTGTCGATGCAGAATCCTGCAGATTAGGCTAATATCTCGATGAATAATGTTGGGGATTAAGATTCGTGTCTGACAGGATTTCGTCCATGCCTAAATGGTGCACACCACCAACCACCAACCAAGAACCGAGGCTCTCTCAACTACACATTCGGTGGTGATTGACTAATCGAATGACCCATAACTCCCTAGTAGCGCGACAGAGTACGAGGAGTTCCACCCGGGAGAGAAAAGAGGATCTCCGTGTGCCAATCAAGAGCCCCCCTCGACGCAACTATACCTGCAACTTAAATTAGTCTGGAATCGACATCAATCCAGACTGTTATGACCTGCAGCAGAGGAGGCCCTCAGGTGGTTGACCGAAATCCTTGTGGGCGCACACGGCCGCCGACTAAGTCCGGATCTGGCAAAAGCGTCGTGGGACAGCTGCTTCGATCTAGAGCCGTCCGATGGGCGCCACCTGTTCCATCGTGTGGTATCGGGTTGATTGCAGGATTCTAAAGATGGGGGTTGACAGATGTAGACCGTGATACATCTACTGCACAGTACGGAGTACGGAGTTCTCCGTATAACGACACACAATAAACTGCACAGCACAAAATGCACGCTCTATACTATGGTAAAGGAGACCCTGTTGCTAGAGAAACACGACCGAAGTACTCGACGACCAAGACATCAGCACGCAGATCAGACGCTGTGTACCTGACCCCTGTTTGAACTACCGAGCAGCTCCTCGATTCCGTCGCATGGACGGTCTCATTGGCGGCGTGGGTAAGACCGTCATGCTTTCGCGTGTCACCCTGACAGGGGCCGTCGAGATTGTCTGTCTGTTTGATTGACTGCGTGTTTCCGCTCCGACCGCAGTCGCATCCACTTGGGGGCGTCGCTGTCAGTCAAGTGTCAGGAGTTTTATAATGATAAGCTGTGGGCGATGGGTCCGCGATGAGCTTGTTCGGAGTACGCCTTGGTAATAATAACAGATAATAGCAATGATTAGTTGTAGAGTGTCGTAGGCGGCGTGAAGCACTGCTCCGAACAGCGCACAGCCTAGTTTCTAGACTAGAAAAGGAGACGGTCCGGCGACAGGGGCGGGCGAACGGTCAGCGTCCACACGGGAGAGCCAAGTGGAGCGGTTCGTTCTTCATTACCATCCATGGATGATGGTCAAGCACGAAACAGACTAGCCAGTCCAGGTGAATCATTGGTGCGTAATCCGCCACGCTGACGGGAAATCTCTGCTGTACTCCATCGGGTGTTTACGAGTTGGGGGTTTTGGTGGCTTTGGTGTTGATGGTGGAGAAAGCAGAAAGTGAAGAAGGGGATTATTGTTATTTCTTTTGTGCTGGATGCACGTTCTTCACGCCGAGGAATAGTCCGACGATCAAGCATGAGGCGTTTTTCTTGACATGGAGGAAAGGGAACTACTCGTAGGTAGACCGCTTGGCAGCTGAATCCTTGTACAATAATACAGGCGTTATGTACAGTAGTATTGGGGTGAGGATAGTAACTAATATCCTAATATTGGATGATTCCGTTTCTGCCTCCGATTATGTGAACTGCTCGTGTTAAGCTTTGGAGGATGTCCGAGAAGATGTGCAGGAGAATTCGAGACGGTAGAGGTTCCACCAAAGATTTGTGTTTGTTGCTGGCGTTGGGGATGATTCAGATTCCGGTTTAGCCCTGGAATTAGCCGTGTCCACTCACAGACAGCTTCAGCCTATGGGGCCAGCATGGACGGCGTAGATCAGAGGATGGACGGATGGAGGGAGATGCTCCTTACCGCAGGTGTTTCGGGGGGCAACAGAGACGGACCGAAACGAAGGAAGAAGTCAAAAACATCATGACTGGATGTTTGGTCAGCAGGATCCGTCCATCATGATTTCTCCGCAGAAAATCATCCATAACACCAGATGGTAAGTCTGGTAAGTCCAATAGACCTGGGTGCAGCGGAAGGGCCGGATTGAACGGTACCGTATTTGACAGAGAGGTACCTGGGTAGGTACCTAGGTGAGGTAGTATTTTCTCTACCACCTAGGTAGTAGGTAGTATCTATCTAGGTACCTATATACTCCAAGTATTTTGACACGCATAATATAAGCTGGTTAATCATATCGTCTTGGATTCTAACGGACAATAAGTAGAGAAAACATATCATGTATCTGCATACTCCTACAAGCGGTAATCCAAGGTAATGTAATCGTGTAATATACAAGACCCACTCCCCCGGGGTCTTGGAAGAATAAAAAAAAAATTTCAAAATAAAAAAAAAAGATGGATGGACGGATGGGACAACTTCCATTCATCCTTGGGCCAACCAGACCCCGTCCCATGCTGGGAGGAATTCCCCAGACGAGAGAGTATTTAGCTAGAATGCCTTCTGGATGGGACAAGAAATCCCTTATTAATATTCCCCCGCGGTCATCCTAATCCTAGCCTGTCTTCCTGTCTTTTATAGAGTGACTATTGTCCCATCACTGACACTACGGACTTACCCACTCTCTCTCTCCACCGGTCGAGAATAATATCCTTTCTGCTCGCACTACCCAGATCGCCTAAACTTAACTAACGGGCCTTGATCCCATTGTGGTAAGTTGCTGGCTGGTCCCCTGCTCGCTCCGTTGCGTGCCCATCACCACCTGCATTATTTGTACTCCCCTCTCGCCCTCGATCTCCTGTGCCTTTCTTGCTCCATCTCCCTGGTCGGTTCCATTTCTCCCCTTCCGTTCTCCATCGGGCACGGTCCATCCCCTGTTGTCGTGTCATTGACGCTCAGCCGTGCTGTGCTCTCTCCTATTTCTGTTTCACTTAATTTTTATACTCTCCCATCCAGCGAGCTGGACGGCTTCTTTCTCCTCTCTTCCTTCAATTGACCAGGTCTATTGTATAGATCCACTCCCCTAAAACTCACCACTCACCATGTCGGCCGAACACAACAACGGCGCCCTCGAAAAGGACGTCAGCTCCGCTCCCGACTCCGGCAGCAATGGCGTCAACGGTGGTGCTCCCATCACCCCCCAGCTGACCGCGGAGGAGACCGCCAGAGCGGCCGCTCGCTTCGGCTACGGTCCGCTCTCTGTCGTCAACACCAAGGAGGCCAATCTGCGCCCCTTTGGTGGTGAGTTCCAGCCCGGTCTGTACAAGTCCGTCGAGCAGCGCAAGTTCGCCAACCCTGCGCCTCTCGGACTGTGCGCTTTCGCCCTCACCACTTTCGTCCTGAGCGCCATCAACATGGGCGCTCGCGACATCACCGAGCCTAACATTGTCGTCGCCCTGGCCTTTGGCTACGGCGGTCTTGTCCAGCTGCTCGCCGGCATGTGGTAAGTCTTTCCCTGGAATGTAAACAAATGACGGACGCGGGGGATTAACCTATCTGTCATAGGGAAATGGCCGTCGGCAACACCTTTGGTGCCACCGCGTTGTCCTCGTACGGCGGCTTCTGGCTGTCCTTTGCCATCGTCCTGACCCCGGGTGGATTCGAGATTGCCTCGACCATCGAAGAAGCCGGTGGTGCCGCCATGTTCGACAACTCTTTCGGCCTGTTCCTCTTCGTAAGCTCTCCCCTCCCCCCTTCCATCCCTTGTTAGAAGACCCTTGCTAACGCAAGACAGGGCTGGTTCATCTTCACCACGATCCTGCTCTTCTGCACGCTGCGCTCCACCGTGGCCTTCTTCCTGCTCTTCTTCTTCCTGGATCTGACCTTCCTGCTGCTCGGTATCGGCTACATTCACCGTGACGCTGCCGGTAAGCCCAACCCCCCGGTCATCAAGGCCGGCGGCTTCTTCGGTCTGCTCGCTGCCTTCACCGCCTGGTACAACGCCCTCGCCGGTATCGCCGACAACACCAACAGCTTCTTCATCATCCCCGTCGCCCACTTCCCCTGGTCGCCTACCGCGCGCTCTCGCAAGTCCGAGCGTGAGCAGGCGTAGGCCTCCTCTGGGTTGGGTTGTCGGGTTGTAGATGTGAGGTTGTGAAAGCACATCCTATGCCCAAGAAAGAGTTTATCGTTTCAGATACCCATTCTTGTAAGATCATTGCTGCGGTGGATGGCGCGCCTGCTTTTGGTGCGTGGATGCGTCGTTCGGAGGTAAGGTATCGGGTAGCGTGCCGGGTGCCTGTACCTGCAGCAGGTATAGATGGTCTTGTGACATATTGCTTTTGAGATTTCTTTTTTGATCTGTTGTTTCTTTTGTCAGTACAGTAATATTTGAGACTTGCGTAATGGAGGGGTCTGTTGTCTAGTGACAATTGGGGACGAAGTCTTTGTATCTAGTCTAATGATTTTGTTCAAGTTTCTTCCAAGTCTGTAGTATTGTCTTGTAGTGTTTGGGATAGCGTACCTGTAGTTGAGTACTTGAGCACTTGAAACATTTGAAGGGAGAGACTGAGGGTTAGTGCAGCTATGCATGAAGTATCAGTTTGTAAGTAGTAGCTGAAGGGTTGATGAAGCCATAATAGGTCGGAAGTCATTGAGCCAGGATGATGAGAGCAAGCAATGCAAAATTTTCAAGGAAAGAGGGAAAAGAGGAGGAGAAGCAAGCCCCTTATTAGTTCAGTCCCACGTATACTTCGGGAATCGCTCGGTGACCCAGGGTGGGTATAGCTCGGGGGTTGTTCGGACGGGTTTTGCTCGGGATTGCTTGCACCTATAGATATCTTCACAGCTATCACCGTCTACTCCGTATGCACGTGTGCTACTCGTGGGTCTGCATGGCGTCTTGTCTTGTCCTGAAACCGGATCCACGGTGGAACCAAAGATAGTAGTACTACGACTGCTTACTGGATGATAGGAGAACGGTAATGTAGGTATACGGTATATACTCATATCTCATCATAGCATAGCTCATTATACAATAGACAGTCATGCCTGATACACGACCGAGTGGTGGAGCTCATCCCAGAGTCCCCGCAGCGGACTCAGGTACACGCGATCCACGTAGAAAAAGTTCATCAGCAGCGCGCGCAGCGCCTGCCACGAGCCCACCCCTTGGCGACGTACCGCGGACGCCAGCTCCGCGACGAAGAACGCCCGATCCGGCAGCAGCCCCGAGCTGCACGACCCCACGAACAGCAGCCAGATCAGCAAGTCCTCGCAGTGGTGGAAGTAGCCCGTGGGGATGGTAGTCTCCAGCGCCTTCCGCAGTGCGAGGATGGGCTTGGGGAACACCGGCGCGATCTGCGGGTAAAAGTCCCAGATGACCGAGTTGTGGAACAGGAGACACCCTAGGCGGACGCAACCCTCAATGGTGGCGTCGTTCTTCGCTGCCCCCGTCTCCGTATACCGGTCCGTGTGGAGGGCGTACTCGACGTAGAGCACCTCCGTGTTGAAGTAGAGCTCCGTCTCGTCGTCGAATTCCTGGTACGGCACGCTCCCCTTGATCCACTCGGCGTACCAAACGAGCTCGCGCAGGTCGAAGACGATCTTCGACATGGCATCGCCGAGAAGGCCGGGGATTTTGACCAAGTCAATCAGACCAGAAGCCGTATGCGCAAAGTCGTTGTGAGGGGGTACGATCGTGTAATGAGTGGGACGGACGTATCGGACAAAGGGGAAGATCGGCTTCGTAAATGCCATGCATGCAACGCGAATGTCGGTCCTGCTGGTGTTAGCATGTCGCTGTTGCTTTTCTGAGGGTCAAACTCACCAGGAGATCTGGAACCGAACGTCTGGAGGTACGTCGGCGAAGCTGTTTCGCATGGACACCATCTGCCTTAAACCGGCAAGGTGGACTTTGAGGTAATCGGGATTTCCAGACGCAATCTATACCCTCGTCAATGACGGACGTCTCGTTCGGTCCAGGGGACATGCATACCTCGATTGTGAGTAGAATGGAAACGGCCGCGATCAATTCATCGCTAGACGCTTTGGGAGGGCTTGACAAGCCCTCGTTGACGAGTCGGATGGTCTCTCCGCGATGGTGGAAGGTATCGAGAAGGAGTAAACTCGAGCTTTGCTTCTCGGACTTGAGGGGGAATTCTCCGACAGCCAAGGCAGTGTTCGTCGCAGCGACACAGATTGTAGCCTGGAGACATGCCGGGTCATGCTGCACTAGGGACGACCAGTGAGACTGGAGTTTCTGTCCGTAGCGTCGTTGCAATGGATATGCCTGGATGGTCAAGTCATAGAGAACTAGGTGAATATGGTCAGCCTGGGTAATTACCATGCAATATAAGCGATGCTTACAGTGCTGCAAATGACGCATCATGCGATCGGTCAGCGGAGTGTGCATCACGCTAAATGGGTCTTTGGTTCCGGAACCCAAATACGCATACGGGGACATGCTCTGCGTGGTTTCCACAACATAAGGCTGAAACGGCGGGCTCACGCCATACTCGTCTGCGGTGGCGACGACCGTAGGATAAGCGATAGCCTGAGCATCAGAGACGGCGGCGATAGTCTGTTGTGGGCTTTCCCGCTTCACCTGTTCTGGCGATGAGGATGGGGAGGAGTCGGAAGATATCCGAGTCGTGGGGGAGGCGGTTTTCGATGGTGATCGATGAGAGGGAGCGGTCGGGGAGGTCGCGGAGGCCGCCGCACTGGAAGCGGCGGTCTCGACCGGCTGGAAGGCCAGATGCTTCCACGTTTTCCCCTTGTTGTACCGTTTGGTATTTTCCATGCGCTTCTTGCGATTATGCTCCGACATGACATGGGAGCGAATGCGCTTTAAGGTTTCCTCTCGCGTTCCCTCCGACACGGATTGCGGGTCGGTATGCACCCAGAACAAGGTGGACCGACCTCCAGGGCCATTGTTGGCCTTGCGCGGTTTGCGCAACTTGGACACGCTATTCTTACCCGCATCTGGACGAGTTGGTTCGACGACTGCTGGGGTTTGCGGTGCTGGTTCAGGAGGGGGGTTGGTGGCGGCCACATGGGGTAAGGTATGCGATGGGTGAGAGACGGACGGCGAGGTCGAGGGCGCGGGGGTCGGATAGGGTTGCGGCGGTAGATGCGACGGGTAATTAGGATTAATTTGTTGTGGATTAAAGGGATAAGCATCTATCTGGGGAGGAAGAGGAGCGGAAGGCCATGGTGCAGGCGTGGGACGCATGGGATAGACGTGCTGAGAGTGGTGATGGTGGAGGTGGTGCAACTGGTCGGGATCGAAGACTGACGAGGCCGCCGTTGACGGCGGAGGGTCCTTGGCATCCATCGCACGAACAAGTCTAACGGTATCGAGACAGGCCGAATGCAATGACATTCATGATTCCAGAGAGGGAGAGTGGAGGGCGTAGATGAGAAGATGGGGTGGTGATGGTGGAAGAATCACCCGCACACTGTGCTTATCGGAACAAGCCCATGCGCTGGGGATCGAGAGAGCGCGAGACAATGAACGTCGAGAATAGAGAAAGCGGAAGAGTCCGGAGGGATCGGTCGAGTAAGCAGAACGGAAGAAGCACTGAGCAGTGAGATGAAGGAGAGAGATTAGGAGGGGAAAGACGGTATGAAAAGAGTAGGAGAGAGAGGCGACAGGGATTCGACGTTTTCCTGCGGAACCAGTGGCACGGACAGGGTCAAGAGAGGAAGCGAAAGAAGGAAGAGAGAGAGAGAGAGAAAGAAGTCAGACGGACTGCATGAGTGAATGGACTGAATGAAGTGATTCTGGCTAAGCCTTTCCCACTAGGAGATCTCGGAAGCAGAACCTGCCGGCGGCCGACGGATCCACCACCTTAATCATACAGATTCTATCGATATCAGTCGTACATTCAACTTCTTTGCTTAGAAAAGATTGAGGTAGACATCTATAATACAGAGAACGACCAAAAGAAACCTATTCAATATCCTTCATTGACCCCCTGATCGCCGTCACACAACCCCCACATGTCCGATCTGATCCGATCGGACATTTTCCATTCCCTCTCCTTGCATGCCACGCGAGATGACAGCTCTTTTCTCTCGACCGACTGGGACGACCACACATTCATCTCGGTATGTTAGGGTTTCTCGTCAGGAACGCCACGTCGGAATGCCCTCCGAATTCAGGTCCTCCCACCGAACGAATCGCTCTTCTCGGACCACCGTCCGTCCATGGCAGACCCTTTTTCGCCCAGACTTGTCGTCTCCACCATGCCATTGTTAGTCCCTCTGTCTGTGCCCCTTGATGGACCGGAACGGTTGGAGGGTGCCGAATCCTAACTCTCGGTCCGTGTGCATGAGTTCAAATCCTACGGTACTAGGTAGACTTTCATTCTAGGCTTTGCGGATATCCCATGCGCGTTTCCACCATACCGGGGCGAACCTTCATCCAGGGGTCGTACCAGGCTCGGTAAGCGGCTACAACCAGAAAGATGGAAGATGGATGGTCATCCCTCGGGGAGGACACTGTTCAATAAGATTGTCCGTCAACTGCCGTGTCCGACCCAAGCGAGGCCCCGAGCCCAATTCCACACCCCCCTAATCATGCAGCGTACGTAAGGTTCAATCAAAGTTTTGCTAGTCTAGACCCCTTAGTTTCGCGGTTGCTGAAACACCCGGCGAACACTCTGCAGACTTTTTTTTAGAACACAATGCAAATTGTAGAAGCTCCCCACAGTACCGAATCCCCAACGGTACAGATCGTGGTTTCAATTGCATCCTCGATGCGATTACCTACCTTGGTACCTACATCCGACCGATATCTACCAGTCGACTGTCCACATCGATTTATAGTAGTGGGTATTGTTCAAGAGTCAGAGACGGAATGTTCTTTTCTCCAAGTTTGTGAGACCGAATTGGAAATATATATACTCGGTATCATCAGAATCGCCCTCGATCCGCCACCATGGATAATATTGCGTTAAGAGAAGGGTGACCACTTCATATCGTATCTTTCATTAATATACAGAAACAGTCACTTCTGCTTATCTCGATCTCGCTTAATTACCTTAAGGGACCACCCGGGTCATCTATATAAGAGATTCAAATCTGGACAGGACCAACAGTGCTGCAACAATGATAAGAGCTACAAAAGAGTGTACAACATCTGGAACCATTAAATTGCAGAAATATCTAATGACCAAATCCATTTGATTCCGACTTCCTGCATAGTCTGAATGTCATCTTTCTGACCGGTGTTCATTCCTACCTCACTAATTATCTGTCCCTGTCTCTGTGGACAGCAACAATGACCGGATTTATGTCCCAAACGAACCAGTCTCGCCTTTCGAACAGAGAGAACGTATAACACAATGTCTTTACAGCCCGCCAGATCCAACTGTCACTTTCTCTTCGCTTTCTCACTCTCGTTTGCCTCTCCGCCATAACATCTTCCTTCAGCCCATTTATTGTATTCCTTTGCCGTATTCTTTTCTTTCTCTCGCATACTCTCACAAGATGGAGTTAGCCTCCTTAGATCTACGTGCGAGGAGACCCCAGGTCTCCTGGGGAACCGAACAAAAGGTGTATCTGTGCTGTCTATTTCGGTACTTCGAAAAAGACCTGTCTCGCTACAAACAAGTCTTCGACCTAGAGTTCCAGATGGAAATTCGACAATGGGGCTTCACACGCGGCGTCCCGTCAAGCAGACTAGACACCCAATGGGCAGACATGCGTTCCAGAGGGGACCCGATTTGGGGATATGTTTACCTGTCACCCTTTGACATGAATGGACGATGGAGTTCTGTCCTCGAAAGAATTCAGATTGCCGCGCAAACTCTAGGTATTCATCTTAAAAGAAAGACGGCGGACGACACCGATATTTCAAGGTTTATACTGCCCCCCAGATTGACACTCTCGCAACAGCAAATCGTGGTGGGTACCCGTTCTATATTAGAGGATTGAACTAATCTGTTGCAACAGGGAATGACTGAGGAACAGACCTCAAGCTCTCCTAGGAACCGCCAGGCGCATGTGGGGTCCGATAACTTCCCAATCGATAACTTGCCCCCCTCGAAGCGTCGTGATCCAGAGAAGCTTTGCAATGGTGGTGGAAAAAAATGCCTTTGGTGTTTGTTCCATCAACTTGAGTCAGGGGACACTACCGGGGCCAGCGTCTCTGCTACAGCGTTGGAAACCGAGTTGCCACCGCTTCTTTACAGGTGGTCGAACATAGACACCCAAGGTGTCAATAATAGAAATTTATATCTCTCTGGACTCGCTGCCGAAGCCGATTATTTCTCGCCCGATGCTATCTCAGCGGAAGAATTCAATAGCTTCCTTTCACGGCATGTCCACATCGACAAAGTCCCATCTCCATTTATCTCAACAATGATGTCGTTATTAGCGCCACTGCACCGAGGAATCAGAAGCAATGGCACAGCGATTGTCTCTATCATCGACCCGAGCAAGCTGGGCACGGATTCCCCAGTGTTTTCGGCCAAGGATCTCATGCGCAGAATGGGCCTGAAAGTCAATGGGTACTATAATGGTACTGGGGAGTACTTAGTCTGGTGGAAAGTCCCCGCCCTTGCAATTGTCTGTTCCTTCAAAATCAGCGACCTCATGCAGATAGTACGGGACTGTCCAGCTATTCTTGAATTGATGCAATTCGACACGATTGCTGACACCCAAGGCATCCGCGGAGGGCTACGTCGTAAGCTAGCCAAAGGGCCTGGCGCAGTCAACATGGATACTGGAATGGTAATTGGAAAACTGCTTTCCCTACTGCATGTTCCCTCTGAATATGCTCCGCTTGTCGGCGAAGGGATCGTATTTTCCTGGAAAATGAAGCGACATGGGCTGTGGAGAGACTTCGAAGAAGGCATACGTCGTGGATGTGAAGGTTGTGAGGTTCCTGCAATTTGCCCCATGTCCAATGCCGAGGAAGAACTCGAGGCGTTAGAGGAGAGCTCTCACGAGGAATTCGATGCGCTTGAAGAGAGACCCCACGAAGTCATGAGCATCCCCAGTGGCGCCTCTGGGACTGTCAGAAGCGCTTCGCCTTCCCCGAAATATCCAGCTGTGACTGTTCAGATCTTCAACAGGAGAACGCAGAATTGGGTCGATCAGCAGTTGGCCGACGAAAGTCCACCTATGCAGGAGGGCGATGAAAGACCCAATGCCACTGACAACCCTGATGAGAACGACGAGGACATGGAATGCATCTCAATTTTCGACACGGACGAAGAGGAGCTCAGCAAAGACGACGAGCAAGCGCCACAGGACTTGTTTGGGATCAATAGAGCGCGCATCAGAGAGCTTTTTGGGTGATGTTTGGCGATTTTCCTCGTAGAGAGCTCCAAGCATCTCTGGTTTTTTCAAAGCATCAAGGACACATTCCTCTCATTCAAATCTAAACTTGCCAACATGCTCGATACGCAATTCCTACGATCCAGAAGTTGCGAGGGACAGCTGCCAATGTCTCAAATGCAATGCACACAGGACATGACACGACAAAAAAAAGGAAAAATGAGCTGGAGCCACGAAAGTTCAACACCCAATTGCATCCATGTAAAGGTTCCAAATTTCTGTACGTAGATACTATCACAGAGAGATCAAAAAGCTTTTTTTAATTTCATTGGATATCTCCTCACATGGGTAGTGGGACATGAAATCGTGAAACAATCCCAACCCGTTAAACTAGTTCGCTTATATCCAGTCACGCCGCTGCCCCAGGTTTAGTTTCCTCTTGAAACACCCCCGTCACCATCGACACACTTAGAACTTGTTGAACGACTTGACGGCCTTGCCGGTACGGGGCAGGACACGGAGGACGTTGAAACGGACCTATGTGGTGTTAGACCTGATAAAGTGTAGATACGGGGAAGAATCCTCTGCTGCTGGAGCTTTGCTGGGATGTGCCGCAGGCCATAAGAAGACCAAGACACACCCTACGCCGCGTCCAGCACCAGATAATCCAGTATTATCACATACAGTCTTGGACAGGGGACGGCACTGGCCGACGGTAACCCAGTCACCCTCCTCAACACGGAAAGCGGGAGAGACGTGAGCGGCAAGGTTCTTGTGTCTCTTCTCGTAACGGTTGTACTTGGGGACGTAGTGGAGGTATTCACGGCGGATGATGATGGTACGGTGCATCTTGGTGGAGACGACACGGCCGGTCAGGATACGGCCACGGATGGAGACCATACCAGTGAAGGGGCACTTCTTGTCTGTTTGATATCAGCGATTTGTTCCATGAGACCGACGGAGAGTTGTTGACGATCCGGGACTTTGGAGATACAAGTCTTGCGATGCGGAGAAACCAGGCATGCCTCCTGCGGCGAAAAAAATCTGCTCTTTTCGTTCGCACACAAAATCAATGCCGCAGTTTGACGCTGTTCATTCCATGCATTGCACAATTCTCTCTTATCTCCAACAGCCCCAGATCATCGTCGCATCCGTCGCCGGATATCGCATCCTGGCAGAATTCAACGTAGGTACTGCATACCGATGTAAGAGCCCTCAATGGCGGTCTTGGGGGTACGGAAACCAAGACCAACATCCTTGTACCAACGGCGGCCCTGAGCACCCTTCTTGCTCTTCGCAAGGGTCTTGGGGTTGTTGAAGATGTGAGGCTGCTTCTGGAACGCACGTTCCGACTGGACGGTCAACTCGGTCGCCATTGTTGCGAGAATTCAGATCGACGGGGAAGCGAAGTCGAGCTGGGATGGAAATTCGTCGCGAGTGGGGTGTCGGAGGCCTGCGGTGGTCGACGTCGATGTTGAGGAAGATTTCTTCTTTGATGGCGGATAATTTGGGTGGTGAGTGTGCGGTGACGGCGCTAGTCCACATGTGGTATGGTGCGGCTCGGCTAGGGCTTTTTTGGTTTGTTTACATCCAGCGATCACATGAGCGGGCGTCCCGGGGCGGAAACGCGCTAAGTGCTTTGTTATGTTATGTTTGTATACAGAGCTGGACGACAGATCACGCTCTCAATGCCATAACTTCTCTCTGTCTTATGTTTCCCCCGTCCTTCCCTTATGGCGTCTCGAGGTGACTCCACGGGGTCCTCCCGCCCGCGATCTCGTCGCTCCATCGCCCATGTCCCGCGATCCAAGTTGACCTCCGCGGTCGATAAGGAGAATGCGACAACAGATATCGCCGCCGCCCAGCCAAGCGGGCCTCACACCAAACCAAGCGCAAAGGATAAGAAGTCCCGTAGCAAGAGCTTAGGGCCTGGTGGCTTAGATGCCCTCCAGGACTCGAATGGCAATCGACGCAAGGTAGTTCACTACTTCCCCGTGACTCCGTCTTACGCCTGACTACTAAACCATTGGTTTCGCGCAGTCTACTGCAGCTTTCCCTCTGAAATCTATCCTCAAACCTACAGTTCCCGTGTCGCCCGTACGAAATATTCCTTCCTTCGAAGAAACACGCCGACGAACACCGGCCCGCGGCTCCCAGCAATATGCAAACCAACGCAACGAGCAAGGGAAAGAGGGCCTTCTGATTGACTTTGATACCCCGGCTCACCCCTCAGCCTCTGGCCCTGAAGACCCGTCCAACCCTTTCGACAGCTTCAATGCCTCATCAATTCGCGACGAAATGGCTGCTGCACGAGAACGCGAAGAAAAGGAACGACGTGAAATAGAGCGGAAGGCCATCCTGGAGCAAAGGGAAGCGCGCCGGAAATCCATGGGTATGGTCACTTCCATCATGCTGCGGTAACGTAACTAATCGTCAAAAGCCAACCGTCGAGTATCGTTCGCCCCAGAAGCGACACTCCATACATGGAATGTCGTCGAGATACCGGACGACTCTACCTCATCATCGGCCTCGAACTCTACCAGACGCGCATCTTCTCTGACTACCGCAAACAAGGAACCTGAAGATGATGTGAAGCAGAATGAACCACCGTCCTCTCCATATGCGGAGTCGGACATTGGGTTTTCCCCAGTTCAGTATCCCGACTTGCAGCAGCTCCAACAACGTGCGACATCCGGAAACTTCGACGCAATGGGATCATCACAAGACATTTCCTCAAGCCCCTTTAGCGGAAGCTCTGTTGACGGCAGCGAAGATACTGGTCTGCATGGACAAGCCGCCACTGAGGACGACGATGACAACTCGTCGGTGTCTGACTTTGACGGCGAAAGCACCGCAATGAGTATGGACGACATGTCTGTCCGGTCTGCTGCGACGGCACAGTCGGATGCATCTACGAACACAAGCTCCAGCGCGAGATTGAACGAAGCCCTTCGTCAGGCCGCCCGAGAAGCCGGAACCCGAAGCATCGACGACGAAGAGGATGGCGAAATGTCGATGGAGATAGCCGATCAAGAAATCACCGGAGCTTTCCAACCATGGATCAAAAAGGGACAACGGCAAAGCTTCGATTGGGAAGACATCAGCGCTCGACACGACCAGGAAAATATTCAGCCACCCCACCAGACCGAAGACCCGGTTACCTCTGACCCAATGAGTGATGATGGGGACGAAGACCTCAGTATGGAGGTCACAAATGCTGTTGGCCGTATATTCTCCAAGCCAGCAAGTCGCCGTCAAAGTGCCGTTCGCCGCAAGTCGTCTGGTGCGGAAAGCAACTACGACGAGCAGACTATGGAGTTCACCAATGTTATAGGCGGTATCGCGCAGCAAGGGTCTCCCGCGAAGTCTACAGATGGGAACGAAGACGAAGAAATGACTATGGAGTTCACCTCTGTAGTTGGCGGAGTCCTGAGCAAGTCTTCCAGTAATGACGCTACGAACGGCAATACACCCGCCGAAGCTCCCGTCCAAGAGATCCAAGAACAAGGTTCCGATGACGAAATGCAAGAAGGGGAGGATATGGAAATTACTGGAGCTGTTGGTGGGATACTACCGACCGTTCACGAGCAGACCGAGCCAGAGGACGATGGCGACCAGACTGCGGGCATGGAAGTCACAGCCGCTATTGGCAGAATCTTGCCATCGGAGATGGACACCCACTCCAACGAACAGAGAACGGAACTGGAAACCGAGCAAACTGCCGCCCAGTTAGGCAGCTCTCCTTTCCAGACCAGCGTCCAGCCGTCACCTGCCAAAACACCCGAAGGCTTTCACATTGCTGCTGTTGCGTCCGAAAGTGGTAGCCCCAGCCTTGCAAGTGTACGAACTCGACGCACAAGGCCCAGCCTTCGTGGCGCATCAGGAACACCCACATCGACCACGCCGCGGATGTCCCCGAAGAAGAACTCTCTCACTCCTCCCACTCAACTCACCCCACAGGTCGCTCGCCTCACTACTTCTGACAAGACTCCGACGTCAAGCAGCCGCAAGCCACGAAGTGCATCACCTAGGAAACATCTTCAACCTGAGCGTCAAGAGTCTGCCACTGATGGAAAGTCTCCGGGCCGCAGAAGTCTCTTTGGCAACAGCACGACTGGAGAGTCTGCACCTCTCTTTGTCTTACAGCCTCACATGAAGCGACGATCTTCAGGGCTCGGAATTGACAAGGAAGGGCTGGGGTCTCCTAAGGTAGCTGCCATGCTTGACAAACGCCGCTCAATTGGTGACGAGGTCCCCAAGTTCACGCCGCAGCACGAACGTCAGCAAGGTGTGCGGTTTGAAGATCCTGTCAAACTACAAGAGGAGGTGGACCGCGAGCGCGAGGAAGAAGAGAACCGAGAGGATGGCCATATTCCACCGCCTTTGGGCGAACGTGATGCTACTGCGAGCTTAAAGGACATGATCTCGAGTCTGACACCGAAAAAGAACAAACTTCGCGGCCGGAAAAGCTTGCACGTTGGTGCTGCCCGAGGGGTACTTGGCAAACGGCCAATCGAGCTGGACCAAGAGGATGATGAAGATGCCGACAATACGCCAAAGAGGCTCAAGGGTCGCGAAGCCAGTCCGGTAAAGAGTATCCGACTTCCCGCGCCTCCTAGCAAAGAAGAGACTGTTGGCCACCTGTCTCCTCGGAAGTCAGATAAGATCAGCACGACACCTCTGGGCAAACCACCCAGCTCCACCGCAAACAATGTGCTAGGAGATGTGCCAGCTTTGTCCAATGCTTCGCCCAGGTCAGAGACAGCTGAGGAAGCTGGACCTGAGTTTGAGCCTATACAGTTGCAGGACTTCCTGAACATGACCAATATCCATTTTATGGAACTTACTACGACGAAACGACGACATACGACGGCACCTGATAGCGCGACAAAAAGGGCAGCGAGACTGTCCGGCGAGAACAGCAAGACTAGTGCTGCTAACTTCGATGATTGCGTGGCTGCTGGTTTTTGCACCGTTCCCATGCTCGAGCTGTATCAGCATGTAAGTTTTTATCCTGGAGAATGTGTAAGGCTCGCTAATATGTTATAGTCCTGCCGGGAATTGAAGTCCTACATCTCTGAAGGGAGGCAGATTATCCGATCTATCGAGACCGAGACCTACGCGGATAACCCCCCTCTCTTCAAAGAGTATATGACAGCTCCGCCTGACATCCGTTTGTTGATGGACAATCAATTCCGCAACGTGAAGACGCATGCCAGGTTACTCAGCAAAGCTACGTGGTACGAATGGCGCATGAAGTTGCTGGACGGCCTCAAAGAAGGTCTCAACCGGCATATTGAAGAGATGAATGCCGACGAGGCACTTCTCGCGAAGCACGAGGTCCTGCTTAACGGAGCAGTCCCCGCTCTCGTCGAGAAGCATGCATCACTCGAGCAGGAGGCGACCAATCTCCAGCAAATTGCGGACGAGATGGAGAACTGTGACCAGGATGAACTGCGTAGTGCGCGGGAGAAGCTCGTTAGCGTAGAGGAGGAGATTGCAGCGAAGAAGCGGCAGTTACAAGAGTTGCAAAACGAGGTCCAGGACAAGACCGACACAATCGAGACCGGCGCTGAACTGAAGGCGGAGTTCGTGGCGCAAATCCAGGAAGCCGAAAGAGTCAAAGAACAGTGTCGGGGTTGGAGTGCGAAGGAGATCAACGAGCTAAAGGGTAAGTCACATCATAGCCTGTTGTAACTCGGTCACTAATCCAATGTTCTAGCTTCTGTCGAGAGAATTGAGCGCCAAACTGGCTGGTCGATCGTCTCGGCAACTGCAAACCCTACGACAGGGCCGCTGGTGACAATGTCGTACCGCAACCAACTACAGCTCAGCTTTAGCCCTGGATCGTTTTCTGCCCGCAGTGCCAAAGCTTCGACCCAGCAGACGACACCCATTGAGCTCCGCTTCCGGTCTGATGCTGCTTCGCAACTCTCGCCGATCGCCTTGCTGGTATTGAAGTCGTTGCAACATCATGTGGCGGGGATCCGACAGTCTACGACGGCGCCAAAACAGCTCTTACATTTCGTATCGGAGGCGTGGAATAACATGCTCAACCTGGAGGAAGAAGCCCGCATGCTGGAGTTCTGTGGTGTGACCAAGCTCAAGCTTCTCGAGGCCGAGGATAAACTCTCCCTCCGAGCAAGGTGCACGCTGCTGGAAGCGGTTGCCGCGTCTAAATCCACGAAGAAGGGCCCGAACACCGGGTTCAAGCGGATCGATGTTGACTTTGCCGTCAAGACACGCATGACGCAGAACGGCACTGCAGGGGATATCGGCACGATGGACTTTGAGACGGATGTGATTGCCAGCAAAGTCTATGGCTTCGGCGTGAGTAGCAAGGGGCCTTCGGAGAACGAGATGCAGGATCTCCTGCGCAACGAGCTTGGGGGGAAGAAGTCTACGCTGGGACATGGTGTTTGGAGTAAAGCAGTGCAGATGCTTACCGGGACGGTGTTTTGATGGGTACGGTTTGATTCAAGGTAGTCATGGATGGCGTTGGGGAGATACCACACAGTCTGAGGGTTTAGCGAAAATGATATCTGATTCATCTTGAGCCATTCTCCCTTCGTATGTATCAATTCCACCAACATAATGACACACCTAAGCGCAGCCCTCCCCCTCCCCCTTGGTCTCTTGACCATCACAACACCCACAACTCTCCAACGGCGCCAACCACTCCCTCTCCCTCCTCTCATTCTCCTCCACCCACCGCGCCACATGCGCCTGCCGCGCATCCAGCTCCGCACACATCGCATCCGAGACAACACCAAGAACCCTCCCATCCGTCGCAAGCATGTAGTATCCGCCATTCACCTCGTCGAAGCATGTATCCGTGCCAGCATCCTGGAAAGACTCGACCGCCGCGCGGAGATCGGCGTTCGTGTCGAGGTGAAGAACGCCGTCTGGGATGGGGGCTTTGTAGCGCGTAAAGGTCATTGTGTAGTCTGGCGGGCGGGTGGTGTCGAGGGTGCATTTGCTTTCATTCATGGTGGATCTTTCTTTGGTTCTCGGATTATGAAGGTAGTTAGGGGTGCATGTCAGAAGACAAGAGGAAAGGGCAGGGATATTTATGTTTGTTTATTTCTTGCCCATACGTCATTGTCTGGCCTCTGTGCTACCTCGACAGGCAGCCCTGTCAGTCTATCGCGGGCTAGATTCAGCGTCAGCCGTCAGCTGTCAGCTGTACACTAGGCTGCATCTTTGTTTCTTTGTACTCAACTACACCAGATAAGGTATGTCGGGTCAACGCTCTCGTAACTCGTTATTGCTATAATTTTCATCATGTACATCTATCATCAATAAAACGGGTTATACCCGCCTGGCCACAGCGGAACTCCCTGCTCACCATTCCCCTGTGCACCCGGATTTGCATTTCCAAACCCATACCCCATCTCCATGGGATCCGGCGGCATCGTCGTAGGCAGAACGGACGAGGCGGAGGCGGAGACGAACGGGTCAAAGTTCCCCTGGAAATACGGCAGGTTTTGTCCGAACAGCCCGCCGAGAAATTGTCCGCCAAATTCCCACTCCGCGGTTAGCGGGATCTGCCAGAGTTCTGGCTGGGAGAAGGACTCTGTCACAGAGATCGGGAACATCGTGTCCATTGTGTAGGGGTTGGTGCGGGGTGCCTGTGGTTGTTGGTGGAGTGGTTGTTGGGGGAGGGCAGTGCTGGTTGGGACGGGTTGCGGCGGGTGGGGGATAGATGCGCTGGTCTGTTGTGGACCAGGTCTGGTGGTCGTCATGTCGTCGTCTGTGTCGCTGAGGCCGTCGGGGACGACGTATCCGGCGGAGTTGATGCGTGGAAGACCCTCCAAGTTCGGGATGTTCACACCAGTCGAAGTGTTTTGCTCGAGATTGGGGGCCGGGGTGGAGTCCTGTACAGAAGGTGTTGCAGACTTGTCGGATTTGATGGTCTTCTGGCTCTTTTCGACAACTGTCCGCGCCACGCGCTCAAAGTTGGCGCTCATCCTCGTCATGAAGCGGGCGAAGTTGCAGGATCCGTCGCTGGGGACAAGTGTGGCAAAGAAGGTGGACGCCATGTTGAGCGCCTGGAGGTCCTCCTTGGCCTTGGGTTGTTCCGGGTCTCGGAGGATATTCACAAAGATGGTCATCACCGCGAGGAAGACATAGTAGAGCAGGGACCTGCGAAGCTGTTAGTGGGTTACCAGTCATAATATATGTTTGTAAGGGTTTGCAACGGGTACTCACCATATCCATGCGATATCTCCCCACGGGAGGTTGTTCACCAATTTGAGAGTGTCGCGTGCTGCCTGGACGCAGATGGCGCTCGAGGCCGCCGACTCACTCATGCTCTTCTTGTAGTCCAACGGCATGCGAGAGCCATTTGCGAGACGATGCATGTAAACGTAATTCATCATCTGCGGCAACCGATGAACCATAATTAAGGAATTATAGTAGAGACACTGCAAGCCCGCGGTAGCGAATCCGACCAGAAAGTCCTCGCCCGAGCCTCGCTGCCCTATTCTTTGGTTGAATGCGCTTTCGCTTTTCCATTTCTCCAGGTCCTGGTGCAGTTCATGGACGACCTTGAAAACCTCCGAGGGGGATTTATTGAGCAGAGCGTTGGTCGCATAGAGCCTGTTGTATATCCGGCTCTTGATAACCGCCATGTGGCACATCTGGTAGAAAAAGGTTGTATTGTTGGCCATGATGAACTCATCGTCTGAGCGTTTGGCGGGTAGATCGACGTCGACGTCGTCGGGGTGTTGCGTAGGCGCATTTCCCGCTCGGATGCAGACACTGAGGGTTGTTAGCTCTGATGGACATTATTATCTTGATCCTGACACACCTTTGGTCCATGACATAGGCAATCCAGAACACACGTTTTCTCTGTTCCTGCTCAACCGCTGAGAGATACGGCCTGGGGATGTTGCGGTGCAGGCCCATTCGGTGGCATGAGCGTATTGCGGCAGTGATGAGAGGCAGAGATGATTGGGTCCCGGAGTTTCCTCGAAGAAAGATAGTCATCCCGAGGAGAGCCTGGACGCTTAGGATATCGGTTCTCCGCAGGGTGAGCTCCGCGAAGACCGACATTGCATTCTTGAAATAAAGCCAGGCTTTCTCGCGATCCCGTTCAGACTTTTGACTATTGGAAAATCGGTACTCGTACGCCAGCGCGAGCAGGATGTTGATGCTGGCCCATCGGGCGGCATCGTCGCAGGTCTGTTGCGTGTATTGCCATTCGACTAACTGCATGAATGTCTCTTCGTGGTAGAGTGGGAATACACGGTTCACCGTGCGGAAGTACTGCCTAAGCAAGGTGAATACTTCAGCCCTAGGGGGTAGGGCTTTGAAGACATGGGAAGCAAACACATCGTGGAACACATCGGGTCGCCAGTAGTCCCACGGAGTATCTCGGTTCGTGTTTGAGAGTATCAGGCTGAGGAATTTGACTTCCCCGGTTTTGTCCTTGATCCATTCGATACCCTCGCGGGATAATATGGAAAGGAATGACGAGCGTCCTGCGGATGTGAGCCTGCGGAGTGGAAGGGAGTGATCAATTAGCCTACCATAGTATCGGGAGTCTTCTCTATTATCCCATCTAAAGACAGGAGGCTCTTGTATCGTATTACTGCAAGGTCCGGAGCGCCTGCGCTCCAGAAGCTTGGGTGGGTTTCCATTTGAAGCGTGTGTTGTATCCACAATATCAATCGACTCTTGACCCACTGAAGCGGAGTCCGGGTCTCTTCCGCGATCTGGATAAGAGTCGTAACGTTCATCGTCATCGCTCTCGTCGTCAAGATTCTCGTCTTCATCACCGGAGTCGTCACGGGCTATGGTGTCCTCGCTGATCAGGCCAGCTGCTTTGAGCAAGGCTTCCATCTTGTGCAGACGATCCTCTAGATTCTTGACATAGTGGGTTCTAAGAGATATTCAGTATTGCCGGAATCGAGGAAGATGAGAATGCTGAACGATAAATCCTACCTTTTCAGGGCTTCCCGTTTCTCCTTTCGCGAGGGAAGTCTGCATGTTATATTACGGCGCATACAGTGGATACAGGCGGTGTTGGCACCTTCAAACTCGCATTTGATCTTCTTTCCGTAGCATGCCTCACATGCCTAGAACAGACTTACTACAAGCCATATGGAAGAATGAGGGCGGTTCTTACCAGCGGTATGCGTCTCTTGGTGGTGCTATAGTTGCCCCTCGGCCCCAGAGCCGTGTGTTGCATGGTCTTTCAAGTCACGAGTTGACGGACTGCTAAAATATAGAGCAGGAAAGGCTCATCTGGCGGGTTGTCAACTGTACCATAGGGATTGAAGAGTTGTAGCCTGCTGGTAGGTCACCTACCCTTTTGGGCGAAGTACTAGCAACGAGGCGATGATTGGATGACGTAGTCTTGGCGGGTGCGAATGCAGACAGGAAGAATGGATGTATGTCCCAAATAAATCGATGATAATGAACGGAGAGTAGTGAACAACAAGTCCAACACAGACCAAGACGAGACAAGAGGAAGTGAGTCGTGGAGCCAGACGCCACTGGGGCAAATCGTCGATTGGGCAGAAGCCCCGTTCAGGAGGAGCTGTCACTTGCCGTATATCCGGGGACGCCGACAGCAGAGGCAGTCTCCAAGAGGACGGACCGATCGAGTCAGGAATAGGTAGTCTCTATATGATCTGAAGCGATCCAGATCGAATGAGTCTAGAAAAACTGATCCTCAAGCGTCCAGACCGTTATTCTGGAGGGGAAATTTTCGTGGGCAACCGAGCACAGGATTATTAATATGGTCGTGTCGGCACATCGGCTTCTAGGACTTCCGGCCCCGAGAAACACGGATTTATGGCGTCGCCGGAGATAGCTTACAGGGAGATCTGGTTCTGTAGGATATGGGTGATTCGCATGGATCCTGAATATCACAGTGTTTATGAACTGGTATGGGCATCGATCGTAGGCAATTTGCTGGGCTGGACATGGCCGATATATATCTGGACAGGAACCAAAGAACTATTCGACTTCAGGCTCTGGTCCATGATGTCCGACATCAGCATCGTGTCCATCCGCATCCTGCCCAGTAGAATGAACAAACCCCTAACCCGGTCAGTACGGTTCATCTCCCTCGCTTCCATTTGACAGCGAAACTGTGATGGATGGAAGCGAGATTATTCTGATGGCTAGCCCAAGAGCTCTTGTACGTCGCAGTGACTCCTGGCGCGGGAAAATCCCCAGTAATTGCTTTTTGTCTTTGCTTCTTCCTCCGCCTCGTTACGACCAACTCATCGTATCGGATCTCATTCCATCAAATTGGGGGTTTCCAGTGCGGGGATCGGTTTTCTGATCGAGGGCGTTTGGCTGCTCGTTGAGATGGGTCACATCTCGAAACTGTGTCGGATTCGTGTTAGAGGTTGTTGGCAGCGAACAAGAAAGTCAGACCAAGACAAAAGTGATAAGGGAGATGAAGAAAAAACCTCTACCAGCCGAGATACCAGAGAAGCTTCTTTTTGCTGGTCATTGAGCATCTCAGGGCTTTATACGTACCTGTCCATAATCGTCTGATGAAGGGCCTCTCGGTATCGATCATTGCACTGATCTCAACCGCATCATCAGGATTGACTTGCTCTACATATAGCTAGTTGGTTCGACAGAAGAACATGGAATAAATCAAAGAGGTATAGACCAATTAGGTACAGAAGCTACTAGCTAGTCAGGACGTCCTTTTCGTCGGGGATCGTATTTCCAGGATGGCTGGTACATTCTGCAACCAGACAAGCTTGGATCACGCCATCCCTGCACGATTTACCGTCATCCCGACGGCGCCATTCAGCGTGCATCTTCTGCCGCAGGCCATCCAGTTTTGGTCAAGCCAGGATGGAGTGCCGACTAGGTCCAGAATGGGTACCGCAATAAGTACGGAGTACAATTCAATTCATGATGTATATGCAGACATCCGTGTGCGGAGGTTTACCCGGTAGAATAAGCTATAGATAAACATCCCGACTGCATTGCATTCGCAGAACATAAAAAAGAAAGCGAACCGACTAGACCTAGGTTATCTACGAGACTCCGCACGTGCGAGTTGCCAATTACGGTGCCGAATCATGACTGTCTCAATGAAACCATGGACATCCCGAGGATGATCAATTGGCCACCGCCGAACAGCGTGAGATCATTCGACCTCCGTCGACAGGAACCTCAGCGGATTTACAAGGCGCGATCGAATCGGATTTCAGGACGGGAGAATGATGGGCGCGGTGGGTATCGGGGACGCAATGACAGTGCGCGGGCGTACATCATGTTGGGCGGGAGGGTATATAGTCAGTTGGGAGAAGCATACGCAGCAAAAGCACGCCATGTCAAGAGCGGATCAGGTTGTAGTCCTCCGTAGAAGCCCACATGGAAACATGAAAACGTGAGCGATGGGGAAAGCTAATGGCTGCAAAGGCAGCATGGCCGGCGGAAGGTGGATGTCACGGAGGAGACACGGGGATATTAATGCGCCTGTGAGGAGGCTCGTGTGTGGATGGGGCAGTCGGGCCTTTTGAACGTTTTCAGGGACCAAAGTACCGCCCAAAGAAGTAATGATAGGAGATTGAGAGAGAAGAATCCATGGATTCAGGAGACGACTGCCAAGCTTTGGGGGATCCTTTGGCGGGAGAGGAGGGCGATGGACCGCGTCATTCGGAGAGGATGAAACGGAGCTCATCTCAGGACACGATCGAAAAGCGAGATGATATACATTGGATCTTCCCGATGACGACTCTCGTACCGTAAGCATACGTGGTCTGCGCGGGCGCAATGGGGCGTAAACAGGGGGTTGATACGAGAGCGATACCGTATGGTCAGGTACCGGGGATGTCTTCCGTGTGCCTCCTTTTCTAGCCGCAAGAACTCATCATTCTTCACTCAACAGCCATCTATAATCCTGCTTCTTCGGAGATCGATGGCTTTATTATAAGGTCCTCTCCACACCTGCATCTCCATCTCCATCTCCATTTCCGACTTTCCCCTTTTCCTGTCTTGTCCCTCCAAGAAGCGGTGAAATCTGCTGGAATCCCGGCGGCGGCCAACGGACGAACCAGAAGGCGCGATCACGACATTTCTCCATTCTATCAGATCATCCGCTAGCCTGGGACAGGCGCAAGACGATCACTTCTCCTCCCATTTCGTGGTGATTCCGGTGCTTATTGCTGGTTCTCTCTCGTCTCGTCTCGTCTCGTCTGCTACCCCAGTCAACCGCTAAGCCTATTCTCTGTTTCTCCTAATCCCTTTTGCTTTCATCCATTTTATTGCCATTTCTATTATTACAATTGTCATTTTCATCATTTCCACCGTGTATCATCACTGAGTAAATTACTCCGTACCATACCATCCACCTCCATCGGCTTCCCTTCCCTGCGTTACGTGGCTGTCTGTCCCGCGCTATGCGACTGCGATGGAGTGAATTCATAACAGCTTTCTTCGCACTCGACCAATTCTGATTTTTTTTCTGCTTGGAGTGCCCTCTGATCGTGCATATTCTTGTTCGGCTGCTTGCGCTTGCGTCCAAGCTTCCCCCTTCGCCCCCCCTCCTTCGTCCCAAGCCAGCTGATCTGGGGTTCGACATCTCATCTTCCGAGTGGATTCTGGCATCATCGACTCCCGGTTCTTGCTCCTCCTCCCAAGACCCCCCAAATAAACATCGTTTTCAGTCCAGGAACCATCTCGATTTGGGGCCAGGAAAATATAATCAAATTATATGAAACCTTATTAAAAGAAAAAAA